>JAQQAE010017695.1:0-11394 GCA_029823295.1 Pseudamia nigra
TGTTAAGTTCTACAAAGCAGCTGGAATTTACTTTAGTTACACAAGTTTAAATTAGAAAAAAATATACATTTTAATGTGAAATAAGTAATTTTAATTGAGTGTCTAGATCACCTTATGTCATGAGTGTTTTTGCTCCCACAAAATGAAAAACAACAAATGGATATGAATTGTGATGAATCAAAATTAATCCAGTGACCCTGTGATTAATTTAGATTAATAACAAATGTATTAATAGTGATAAATTAAAATTAATCCACAGTGATCCTGTGAGTAATCAGATTAATCAGCCCTAATAAAAATGCTTTGATACCTTTGGACGCTTGTGGATTTGTGCAAATAAAGGCTTTTTAAATAGGTAATTGTTCCATATTGAATGAAAACCCACTAGAACCGGGATCGTATGACCTATGTCCCAAAGTACAAGGATGGATAAAAGGATTCAGGAGAACCCTGGAATGTCCAGGCCTTCCTCCAGGCTTCCGCCTCCGCAGCTTTTTCGGAGCATCGGAACATCTGGACTTTCTGCCAATCTGCCGCCACACAGACGACTTCGTTCCATATTCTGCAGGTCGAGATCTGTGCTGCCAGCAAACACACACCCGGCTGATTCCTCAGGCGCACACACATTCACAGACATACTGCAAGGCCGCCATCCTCACACGATTACATGCAAACCAGGATCTGCCGAAGATAATGAGCCAAGCTTGGTGCTGAAGCCTGAGGCAGACGGAGCTGAGCTGAAGTCTGGATTTGTTGCTGACATGCGGAGCCCTCAGGTACAAAACAGGCAACAGGAGAGGCAGCTGTTTCCTCATCCCTTCACATCTGCAGCAACTAATGGCAGATGCAGAGGCAGGTCGGGCAGGTTGGTGACTCCACTCCAGACATCAGAGGATGCTGCCATCAAAGACAAGCAGCGGAAAAAGAGGCGAAAGCGGAGCTATAAGGTGGACTGCACAGGGAAACACAAGTATGAAAGAGAGGACGATACAAGACTTTGTGAGTGGTTGCAAAGTCTGGGCCTCGCTGACAGACATGAGAAAGACCCGCTGACTGCAAACAACCAGCAGTGGCTGTTTGTGTCTGGACGCGGGGGGGCAGCCAGCCACGAGGAGCTTTACTCAAACCACAGGAGAGACAGACGCCCCCACTTCCTACCTCCCATCTGTCAGTCTGACTCCCTGCTGCATGTGCCCCTCCTGCTCCCTGAAAACACCCCCCCACCCTCGCCCTGTGCCTTCCCAACCCATCCCGTTGCCCAGCCCCCACCTGTGCTGCCGCGTTTGTCACGGAGGAAGTGGGACACTGTCAACCAGTCACAGACGGGAGGTCACTGACTTCCTGTGTGTTTCTCTGGTGCAGCTCTGTCGTATCTACAACCCCAACTTCAAAAAAGTTGGGATGTAAATAAAAACATTCCTAGTAGAATGTAAACAACATGTCAGATGTTGAAACTGCGACATTTTACCATTGCAGGAAAAACACGTACTAGCTCATTTTGAATATGATGGCAGCAGCACATCTCAAAAAAGTTGGAACGGGCAACAAAAGGCTGGAATAATAATTAGCACAAATAAAAAACAAGTGGAGGACCATTTGACAAGTATTTTCCACACTATAAGGTGCACTGGATTATTAAAAAAAAAAAAAAAATTACAAATGACATTTTTTGGGGGGTGCGCCTTATAATCCGATGCGCCTTATAGTATGGAAAATACGCACATGTAACTAACTAATTACAACTGGCAACAGGTCAGTAACATGACTCGGTATAAAAGAAGCTTTTTATAGAGACACAGACTGTTTCACCAATCTGCAACAAAATGTGTTTAAAATTGTGGAGCAATTTCAGAAAAATGTTCCTCAACGTAAAACAGAAGATAAGATTTAAACATCCCTCCAACTACGGTGTGTAATGTAATTTAAAAGGGTCTTCCATTTTGCCTCAGACCATTTTGAATGAGCTTTGGCCCAGAGACGACAGCGTTTCTGGATCGTGCTCTACTTTGCATGATACTGCTTTGACTTCTATTTGCAGATTGCATGGTGAACTGTGTTGACAGACCCATTACACATTAGGCATTGTAGTGACACGTACGTACTTCAAATTATGCAAGGTGTGAGTTTGGGCCTTCATGAATCTAACCTGTTTTCACAACACATTTCACAAATACTCCGTTGGATTGTCTCATGTCGAGACTGCGTTTGTTGGGGTTCTATCCACTGCAGACTAGAACATCCAACAAGATCCTTAGGTTTGGACGCGATGACCTTGTTGTTACCATCACAGTTTGGTTTTTGTCTAAGTCAGACTTTTACTTCAGTTTGGACAATTTACTGCTTTCAGTACAAGAACTTTGGGGCTAAATGTTCACTTGCTGCCTAATACATCCACCCACTGACAAAAGCCACTGGAACCATATAATCAACATTAAGACCACTTCACCAGTTAGTGGTCATAATGTCTTAACTGATCAGTGTATTCGATAACACTACTATGGTAACCTGTTACAATTTGTTCTGAGTTTTCTGTATTGATTTAAATAAAGAGAAATACATTCATTATTCCGTCTGTCCATCTGTCTGTTAACAGTATAACTCAAAAAGTCATCAATGGATTTTGATGACATTTTCAGGATAGGCTGCAAATGGCAAAAGGCCAATTGATAAAATTTTGGGAGTGATCTGCATCACTGGCTGGATCCAGGAAATCTTTGAAGGATTCTTTATCATTGTGAGATGAGGCCTATTTCATCATTTTTGCACATAACTCTAAAAGAATGTCCAGAATGCTTGGCAAAGGAATCTTGTGGAATATTTGGCACTGTAAAGAAACAAAAACATATACAGACCTGCAACTAATACTGAATTGTCATCAAGACTCTGCGGAATCAGTTAAGTGCCAACGGATTTTTTTGTACTTTCATTGTGTATGGAGCTGGATCCAGATGAAAACCGCAATTATGGAAATTCTGAATTTTGTGACTAACTATTGAGCTAATAATGAATATTTTCTGGACCACAGTGTAGTACAACTGAATCAGCTTCAAATATCCAGCTCTTGTGATGCTTCAATGGTTGTAGACTGTTGAAGCAGAAGAAGCAGAAGATTGGGGCCAAGCGACCGGGGCTGTTCAGTGAGGTCAACGCGGAAGTAACTTTAAGTTACTGGGGAATTGATCGTCCGGCTTTTTTTCCCATAGATACATGTGATTCTATCAGAAAATACGAAGTGAATAATTTTTTTTCATAGGTCATTATAGTCTCAAACATTTTATTTGGATTCTTTAATAAGTAACATGATGATCCATCTTTAACTTTTTACTCTGTTATTAAGATATTGAAGCAAAGAATCCAACCAATCATTGCCGTGCTGAGGTTTGATTGACATGTCGCTGTAGCAACAGCTTGCTCATTAAGTTGGACTGATTCGGACCTTTGTATCCTCTATTTAGTCAATATGTTCATAGTCATACATGACATACACTCGACTGCAGCTGTGGGTAAGTGTTTACATCAACAACACCGTAATATGACTTTGTTTGACACTGTGTGGTGAAGTTTTACCCCATCAGGAAGCTAGTGGCTAACATTAGCTTCCCATGAGCCCCCTGGATGAACGCTTCATAAGCCCCACTGCCGTTTGTCCAAATATGGTCACATCCTGTTTTTGGCTCCAAGATGCCGTCCAGGAAGTGACGACCTGATTGGCCTCAAAACGGCCCTTCACAAACTAATGAGTGACGTCACCGTCACTTTGTCCATAATATATATAGTCTATGGGCCAAGCCAAACAATTTTTGTGGAAAAATTACCCAATTATGTACATTGATATAAGGTTGTACAAAAGATGTTTTTATAGATGTGCACGACTTAAAAAAGTAATTTACTTAGAATTGGAGCTCGCAAATGTACGGTAAACAACCAGCTTCCAGGTTGTTTGCATTTAGACAGGAGCATGTCTATATCTTACATAGATTATTGAACCTTTAAAAGTAAATAATTACTGCTGACTTGGTTCAAATGGAATTGCATTCCTGTTTATTACTAAGAAAACATGCAGTTTCTGCCACTTTTACGAGTACAAATGCAGGTAAACATATGGTATGATTATGAGGTGTCCTTGGAAAATCTTCCCCCCTGTAATGAGCCCCTGGTACCAAAACATTTCAGAATGAAAACCCCAACAGCCACGGTAAACACTGGTATAGAGCTTGCCAAGATGCTTAAAAGCTACTGATATTTATACATGAATACTGTGTTTTTGAATCTGATTATGAACTCCTTCTCTTCGCATTATCCAAGCCCTAAAAAACAGAATCTTTTGGCTCTAAGTGAGAATATTTATACATGGAATTCAGGAGCAATGTTTTGAGTACTTCCTAGAATAAACAAAAATGTTCATTTTCGTCAAGCACATTGCTATAAATAGTAAAAGAAGTGGTCTTTGAATGTTTTTCAGAGCTGTGTTTGTACAGTCATTTCTCCAGCAGAGGGCGCCGTGCATTGAGCAGACAGGAGGCGGAGGTGGGTGTTTATTGGACTGTGGCCGTTGGGGCTTGAACAGAGAATTGCTCTGTGTCCCCGCTGAGGTGGGATCTGTGTGTCAGGACCAGAACACACCAGCCTCAGTCCTTCTTACCGCTCGCCTCGCATACACCTCCTGCACATGTTTACCCTCCAACGCAGCCCAAGCTGTTTGTGAGTGAGGCTCTCTTTTCAAGGCAGCTCGCCCCCCAGCCCTCTTTCCGCCAAATAAACATTGCACCGGAAATTGCAGGGATATCTGGGATTTTTGAGGGGTCCCGGTGGAAAGGAGGAGAGGGCCTGGAACAAGGTGCTCTCTGTGACACCTTGGAGGTGAGGGGAGGGCAAAGACGCAGAGGAAGATGAGGATGGGGGTCTGGAGGGCCGGGCGTGACCTTGCCATGGGTGGTTGGTGGAGTGGGCAGCATCCGTAAAGATGCATATGTAATGACGAACAGGTACAGGCAGTGCCAGGGCCTGGAGTGCGTGCTAAGGCAGACCTCACTCATCAGTAACGAGTCTGACCTGGACCAAAGGTCAAGAGGCAGCGATACTCTGTCCTGCAGGTCTCCTTACAGTTAACAACCTCTTCGGACAGTTGTAGCTTCCTGCACCTGATACATCTCCTCTCGTGGCTGTTTATTCTCACCCCAGACTGTCGGCTGGGAACAACAACAATGTCTGAAGAAGCCGAGGATTCAAAACAGCCTCTTACAAAGCCGGCACGAATGTGAGGGTGTGTGTTCTTTGCATAGAAATAGACACTCCCTCCTGCTTTTGTATGTGATTTTTGTCCCAGTTGAGTCTCCGTAAACCTCAAGGACTTTATTTGATAATAACAGGGCCGTGGCGGCCAGAGGAAAACGGTATAAAGGCTGTTGTTGAGCAGGATGCACCAGGAACGTGATTACAGTTGATCACCTTGTATTTATTTCACTTCGTATGAAACTGTATCCTCATCTTTCTGTCTGTCATCTGTTCTTATATACGTTGTGAAGCCTGTAATTGACATATTTTGACTGTCTATACATCATGAAGATTATAGTCAATTAGAGTAAATGCAATACATGGTGTACATGTACAAACAGAAATTCAAATTAAAGCCTTTCTTGTCTTTCATCGGGGATTGAAGGGTGGGAATGTCCACAAATACAGAGGTTTATAAGAAGATGTGGTTGTATGGGTGTGAGAACTTCTGAGTGTGAATCCGAGTAAATGTAAACAAGTTGACAGCTGGTTCTGACACGAAGGTGTTTGAAGAAATGTGTGTTACAGGTACAGTATGTCATCATGTAGAATGTAGGATAAAACAGGCCAGTGTTGGAAATTCACGAGTATTTTAATTCGGAAAGCAGCAAAGGCTTTTTACACAACAGATGTTTGATGTCTGCAGCCACATTAGGGACATGTTGAGGATAAAACATCATCCATGGCTAACAATAAGAATTTAAAGATGTAGATTTCATTCGAACATTTGGAGGCACATTTTCCTCTGGGTAACAAAATAAGTACCGAATGGGCAAAAATGAACAAAACAATCAGTGATGTGAACAATAATGAACAAAATAATGGAAAAAATAACCAAAGTATGAGCAAAAATACTCAACAAGGAACAAAAATGAATAAAAACAAATAAACAAAAATGCCTTTATGTTGTAAACTAGGGTATTGTAGAAACCCAATAGTTACATATCATTTAAATTTACAAAATGCATGTTTCATCAGGATTGAGTAGGACGGATGTTCGCTGCAACATGACAGTCATGCCTTTACACAAGAAAAATCCTGAGAACACACTGGATTTTAAAGGTATCCCTTCAAATTTCCTATTTTTATGCTTTCACTTCTGGGCACCTCATTACATATGCTCATTTAAAATGGTCTAAGGCATGTGATTAACCTCAGAACAGTTTCCATTTCACCTCAGATCGTTTGAAATGAGCTTTGGTCCAGAGAAGACGGTGGTGTTTCTGGATCATGTTCACATATGGCTTCTTCTTTACATGAAACAACTTTAACTTGTATTTATGGATTTCACAGTGAACCGTGTTTCTGGAAGTGTTCCTGAGCTTAGGCAGTGATTTCTAGTAGAGAATCATGTCTGTGTATAATGCAGCGCCACCTGAGGGCCTGAAGGTCACCAGCATCTGGTTGATCTTCTGAATCTTTAGTAGATGGTGGGATCTTCAAAGTCTGAGCAATTTTAAGCTGAGGAACATTTTTCTCAAATTGCCCCACAGCTTTTGGATGCAGTTTGTTGCAGGTTGATGAACCTCTGTTAATCTTTACATCTCAGAGGCTGTTTTTAAAAAAATAATAACAATTTTTTACCAATTAATCTAATTAGTTGTCAAATGCTCCTCCTGTTGTTTTTGATTTGTGCCAATTACTTTTCCAGCCTTTGCTTGCCCCAGTTCCAACTCTTTTGAGATGTGTTGCTGCCATCAAATTCAAAAGGAGCTAATATTTTGTATGGAATGCAAAAATGTCTCAGTTTCAACATCTGATACGTTGTTTATGTTCTATTGGGAATTAAATGTGGGTTCATGAGATTTGCAAATCATTGCATTCTGTTTTCATTTACGTACATTTTACTTACATCCCAACTTTTTTGGAATGGGGGTCGTACTTCTACTCGTGCCACTCTGCTTTAACCAGGTCTCCATTATATTTCAAGCTCAGCACTTGCAGCAGATCGGTGAGGGCACGTGTGCACAGTCTGGACAGATGTGTGTGTGTGTGTGTGTGTGTGTGTGTAAATAGCCTCTCCGTATCCTTGTCCCACATATCCTCTTATACCAATCTGTTTCGGTGTTTGTGGAACCAACAGTAGAGTTCCTGTTCTGGGTTTAAAAATAGCTTTGGGACTTAAATTCCTCGCCCCCCTGCTCTCGTCCTTTCTTCCTCTCCAAACCTCTCCTGGCTTGTTTTTCTTGCCTCTTTACTCTGCTTTTTTAACGAGATGTACAGTTGTTTTTCCTCTTTTTTCTCTTGCTGTCGTGTACGTTATCTGACAAAAATGAAAAATAGACGCAAACGACAAAGCAAACTCATTTCATATATGTCCTATTTATGTGATAGTTTGTTGGCCGCGCTGTTAAAAGGCCTAATAAAGAGTGTTCCCAGTTCAGAGGAGTGTCATGGCAGGTGTGGCAGGAGACTGAACAAACACTCCACACCTGTCTTCCTGGACCCCCCCCCCCCTCCACTTCCATTACCTTTACACAATTATTCACACACACACACAAAGCATCCCCTACGGAACAAGCTTGCACTGCTTCTGGCCATGAATCAAGTGCTTTTGTTCCACTGACACTAATATTTTTCTGGCTCTTTGTATGTGTGTATGAGTGTGTGTGTGTGTGTGTGGGGGTGTGTGTGTGTGTTCTGCCTTTCATTACAACCCCAACTTGAGTCCCTGTGTAAAAAGAAACAGAATGTGATGATTTGCAAAGCACTGATGCCATGGTGTTGAAATACATACAAAATGTGGTTTGGCATTGTTTATTGAAATAAGCAAGGTCTTCCCTCAAAACGATGGTGTTTACTCCATCGTATGTGTCTATTCAGCATTAATTACCTTCACAAATGTGCAGGTTTCATGTTCACTCATCCTCCCCATACCGTCACAGATGCCGGGTTTTGAGTTGGATGGTCCCTTTCCTCTTTATCCTGCGAGACACAGATTGACACAGAAGACAAGGATTTCACATTTTGACTGGTCAAACTACAGCTTCTTTCCACTTCACCTCAGTCCATCTGAACTGAGCAATCAGCTGCATCAGCTTATGTAGGCTTTCTTCTCTGCATGGAGGAGCTCCACCTGTCACCTGTGGATCCTCAACCCGCACAGAGATGCCCACTACAGATTCATGTCTGTTGTTTTAAAGGTTTATTTTTTGACTTTTGTCTTTATTGATTGATACAATGAAGACAGACAGGAAAGGCGGGAGAAGAGTATGACCAGGTGGTCTAATGAGTGACCCCGTGTTTTTAATGCAGTGTCGTCTGAGGACATGGAGATCACACTAACCGGTATTGGTTTGCAGCCTTGTCCCTTGTCTACAGAGATTTGTGTAGGAGGTTTTTATGATATTATGAACTGTAGAAAATTAAATTTTATGCTGAGAAACATTATTGTTGCTGGTCACTGACTAGTCCTGTGTCTGTGTTGTTTGTTGCTCTCTCTCCACTAACTCCAACCAGTCAAGGATTGACCTGCTCTCAGAGGTTCTGTTGGGTTTGCTCTCCATATACGGCTTTGGACTTGAATTGAAAAAATGAACTGAATTGAAATGAATTAAATTACAGTGGAATTGAATCCGTTCCGGCGTCATGTTCATTGGGCGAAACATTCGTTAGGCAGTGCTGGTTTTTCCATAGGAATACATGTAAAACCAAATAATCCGTTCTGTACCCACAAAAACTCCCATATAAAGTATGCATTACACACCCGTATGTGCACATTTATTCATTGTTTTTATTTGAAAAGGAAGTTATGTTAATTATCTGAGACAGAATGCATGAAATTAGTTCTAAAAATGATTTAGAATGTCTTCTTATCTGTGAGCTGTGTTGTTAGCTACAGCAGGGAATGTAGCCTCACGGAATCCCGGCTGAACGGACACACCGGGCCTCTGGGGTCTTCTCGGACGGATTCCCCCTCATCCGTGCGGACCGGTCAGCGGCAGAGAGCGGTAAGAGAAAAGGCGGGGAACTGGCAGTGTTTGTAAACAACAGATGATGTCACCCAGGCCACAGCACTGTAAAGGAGCAGCTCTGTAGCAGGGACATCGAGCTACGCCCGGTTAGCATTCGGCCTATTGCATCCCGCGGGAGCTTTCACATGTAATTGACTGTTTACATCCGGATGATAGTTCACTTCTGGGTCTATCTTCTTTCGTTGCGTGAATTTTTTCACTTAGCTCGAACAAAATTTTGGCCGATTTTGTTTTCTTCTCCCTAGGGGGGTGTAACAGAAAATAATTGAGAAGCACTGCTCTAATACAATGTGACATTTTCTACCCGATGTGTTTTCAAGCTTTCGGAGCTTGTTCGCTATTGACTCAACTTTTTTGAAACTTGTAGATGGCACCAAATTCGCACCGGGTGTTTAGGTTCAACATTTAACATGTCGTCGTTGTGCTATTTCCGGTTAAATATGGGGTTTCAGTGCTTTGCCAAACAACCTGTTATGTTTGATTTTACATTTCACAGAGGAAACAGTGTGACGTGACTCTTGGACGGGAGGTTTTCCTGAGAATCACCGTTCACGTCAGATCAGACGGTAAAGGTGAACGCACGGGGCAGCGTCTCCTCCGTGAGAAAAGAATGCCTCAGCGCTGGGGTCCTGGAAATTCTGCATGTTTGTTTGTTATGTCTCGGGTTGAAGCCACTGAGACCAAAGTGGAAAGGACCCGATTCTGATGAGTCAGTGGAACTCCACATCCACGGCCGTATGCTTCATTTTTAGTCCGGCACGTCCGGACCCTCCTGGAAAATCTGATCGTTGGCGACTTTGTTTACTGAGTTCTGCTGAGTTGGTGATGGGCTAAAAATATCTTCTTTTTTGTTTATGAACGAAATGAAAAAAACTGAACAACACAATCATTTTAAAAAGTAACAAAAATATACAGTATGCTTGAGAAAATGGAGATGAAATTATTTAAAAAGTAAAAAAAAATGCACAAAAATGAAGAAACGTGTCCAGATAATTAACAAAAAATAACATGAAAATATTCAAGAAAATTAGAAAAAAAATAAGCAAAATAATCAGCAAAATTAGCAGAAAATAACAGAAGAAAAAAGGCTTGAACAACAAAACAACAAAACAATGCAGAAAACAGACTGAACGATAGAAATGGACAAAAATAGGCAAGAAAATAAACAAAAAATGAGGAAAAATTAGCAAAATATTCAAGACAATAAAATAAAATAAATTAAATATTCACAAAAATGATGAAGAAAACAAACAAAATAATCAGCAAGAGGAGCAGAAATTAACTAAATGAAAAAGGTTTGAAAAACAAATCAATGCAGAAAACAAACAAAAATGAACAAAGTAATGGGCCTAATAATAAAAACTGATGATAAAAAATAATGGATAAAAATATTCAAGAAAATGAAGCAAAATGAGCAAATTAATCAGCAAAATGATAAGAAATGAACAAAATAGTCCAAAAAATGAATAGAAATGAAAACAATATTCAAAAAAATGAACTAAAATTAATACATTTGTCAGCATTATGAGCAGAAATGAACAAAATAGTTAAGAAATGAACAAAAATGAACCACATAATCAACAAAATGAGCAGAAATGAACAAAATATTGTAAAAGAATGATCTAAAGTAACCAATATAATCAACAAAATGAGCTCAAATGAATGAAATATTTTTAAAAAGATACAAAACACACAAAATTTTAACAAAATCATCAGAAAGTAAACAAATATAATTAAGAAAGTAAACAAAAATGAAGAAAAATTAGCAAAAATATTTAAGACAATGAAATCAAATGAATTAAATATTTATGAAAATGATAAAAAAACAAACAAAATAGTTGGCAAGAGGAGCAGAAATTAAGATAATGAAAAAGGTTTGAAAAACAAATCAAAGCAGGAAACAAACTGAAATTAACAAAGTAATAGACCTAATAATGGAAAAAAATATTCAAGAAAATGAAGCAAAATGAGCAAATTAATCAACAAAATGATAAGAAAGGAAAAAAATGAACAGAAATGAAAACAAGATTCAAGAAAATGAACTAAAATTAAAACATCTATCAACAATATGAGCAGAAAGGAACAAAATATTGGAAAAAAATTATCTAAAGTAATCAAAATAATCAACAACATGAGCAAAAATGAA
>JAQQAE010017696.1:0-11394 GCA_029823295.1 Pseudamia nigra
TCACCTGCAGTGTGCATGGCAGAAAGAGGGGTCTACTTCCTGTGACCTGCTTAAATAAGCTACCTCATACAGGAAGTGAAAGTAACTGATATAATAATACTAATGTAAACAACAATCTTAAACATAATGCATCCCATTTGGGGGCAGAACACATATTATATTTATTTGTAGATTTGTCCAAAAAATACCTGGAAAAGGTCTCACAAAGTCGGTATGTAACAGTCTGATACCTTTTTGTCAGAGTTTTGACTTTTTGCCTCTGTCCTCTCACGTCCACCCAGATGTCCACCGAGTCCACTGTGTCTCAGGGCGGGTGGGAGTACTGGGGCGGTTGGGGCAAATCCATCCTGTCCACTGCCACGGCCACTGTGGCCACCGTGGGTGAGTTCACACCGACAGCGTGGATGAAAGGTCCATTTATACTCTACGCTAAGTTCGCATATGCATACGAAGGAGGCGTTCCGTCCGGTGTCTGCCTACATTACGTACCACGTTTGGTACGTTTTCGAGGAGTTTATGGATGCGCGCATCAAAGCAGAATACGGAGCAGTACCGCTGGAAGTCGTGGGGGCAGTGTTGCGCAGTACAGCCCGTGTGACGGAAGCAGAAGAAAAGGAACAGAACGCACCATAAACACTGAAAGCTTAACAGAAATGACTCAACTTTTTGAGGACAGTCTGCGCCATAGACTGTATATATCGGTGTCATCGGTGCAACCAGAGCGTCGGAAAAGCTAATGCTAACCGCTAGCTTACAGACGCTAAAACTTCACCAAGCAGAGTTAAACAAAGTCATATTACAGTGTTGTTGGTGTAAACACTTGCACACAACTGCAGACGAGTGAATCTCCGCTAAAACCATGAACATATTGAATAAATAGAACTTATGAAGGTCAGACTCGGTCCAATCCCATCGGCGACACTAGTTACCATAGCAACATGTCAATCAAATCCCAGCACGGCAGTGATATGTTAGATTATTTGCCGTAATATCTTAATAACGGAGCAAAAAGTTAAAGATGGACCAGATCATTTATTAGAGGGAACAAATAAAATTAATACTTTTAGCGTTGTTCTTTTTCGTGGACAGACGTAGGTTTATTTACCTTGACGTGTTTCGTCCTCAGAAGGGTCACGTGATGCGACTGTGACATGTCTTGTTGGCTGTTTTATAGTGTTTTAGCAGACAGCAGAGGACGACTGCGCCCCCTACTGTCTGATGCCTTGTTGAGGATGCACGCACTCACACAAACAAATAAAATGTTTGAGACATAATGACTCACGACAAATAATTTTTTGGATAGTATTTTCAGATATAAATCCAGCGTACTCCACAGTAGAGGACAGAGCAGTCTGAACTCAACACTGCCCCCTAGCGGATGTATTTTTTTTTTACGGAGTGTGAAGGCCAGCGACGTTTGACACGCAACGCACATAGCGTAGAGAATAAACGGGCCTCAACACCAATACGTGTGTCTGAACTGATTGTTTCCGTCCCACGTCCGCTAACGCTGTCGTCCGTCCAGGTCAAAGCCTGACGCAGGTGATCGAGAAGGCCGAGACGTCTCTGGGGATCCCGAGTCCCACCGAACTGTCGGAGCAGGAGGAGCACGGTGAGGCTGCATTTGGCAGGTTTTACTGCAAACGCAGGGCGAGAGCCGTCATTATCCACTACTGTTTGCTACCAGCTAAGCTAACGAAGCTAACCGCTTGATTGGTGCAGCCACTGGAGGGCAGTAATGGACAGATAGCAGATCTCAGTTCCATCCCTATTAATCAGCCAGACCTTTGCCGTTTAAAGAGCCATTTGTGGACAAAAAGATAAAAAAAGCCTCAAAAAATATCTGAACCGTTAACATTTCACATGACATATAATGTACGTTTCGGCACATTTTAAAACTGTATAGTTTTTGTTCGATTTTTTTTCAGGTTTTGTTCATCTGTGTCATTATTGTGTTCATTTCTTCACTGTTTTTGTACATTTCATTTATTTATTTTATTATTTCGCTTTGATTTTTCTTCATCTTTTGATAATTTTGTAGATCATTTTGTTCATTATTTGCTCATTATTTTGCGTACCGTACCTTTCTCCATTTTCACATTCTCATTCATTTTGTTGATTATTTTGTTTATTTTTCTGATTATTTTATTTTATTTTTTAATTTAGCAAATGTATAATTGTATTCCTTTTCCGCTCGATTCCTTTTCATAATCATTTGTGCTAATTTTTGATCATTTAATGGGTTATTTTGTCCATTTTAAAAAATGTATGTTATTACTTTTGAATTTTTAATTAATTTTGTTTGATTATTTTGCTTGTTTTGTGGATCGTTTTATTCAGTTTGGTATAAATCTTGTTATTCCTGTTATTGCTCATTCACTTGATCAGTTTGTTTGTTTTATTAATTGTATTGTTCATTTTTGATCATTTTGTTTTATTGTTAAATCTAGTTCATTTTGTAGATCATTGCACTAAGCACTATTTATTTTCTCTTTGTTTGGTTAAATTAACACGCTTTAGGCATTCAAACAAAGTTAAGTGTTTGTATTATGCAACATTCGTACGCCAATTTTTACACTTTTATTGCAAATGAATATCGGCTCCATATATTGGTTATCGGCCTCCTTAGCTACTAATAATCGGTATCGGTCGATCTCTAATCAGAATGTGATGTTTTGGTAACGTGTCGATGAAGCTGAGAGACGAGGTTTTGTTCAACGCGTACATCTCTGTTACAACTGATTTTCTTTTGTCAGATCATTTCTGAAACTGTGTTTTTTTTGTTTGTTTGTTGTAGACGAATCCAGCAGTGAGACGGCCCGAGGCACCGGAGAAGCATCGTCGCCGGTCGGAAGTGCGATGGGAATGTTGACGTCACTTACCAGCGTCGTCCAGAACACAGTAAATATGAATATTAATGACAACATCTGAAAATGACCCTCAATCTTTGGTACTTCAGTGGAATATACAGTCAAAGTTCCACACATCTGTATCAGTTATATATTAATGCTTCATTTAAAAAGGCGATTGACTTTTTTTGGTGTGGGGGGGGGGGGGTGTATCCATTATTATTCAGATGACTGAGCTCTGTCCAGCATTGCCATTTGGTCAGTGTTGGATTTGAAAACATTTGGAAATGCAGCTGTTTGGTTCTTTTTTTTTAACCCCATCACATAATTAACGGCTTGAAAAATAAGACCCTAATTTATCCAGCGGTGCTTCTCTTTTCAAAATTCATCTCTGTTTATACCGTGGTGTCATTAAAATTCGACAGTAGAAAAGAACATGGCACTGTTTCTGCAGCAGCAAGAATCATGACAAGATGCTGCAGTAACGGGCCACTTTATTAGGTACACGTGTTAACACAACTTGTGAATGCGAATATCTAATCATCAGATTACATGGCAGCAGTCCGGTGGATTTAGACACAGTCACGACGTCCTGGAAATCACGTAATTTACATGACTTTGAACATGACATGGTTGTTAGTCTGAGTATTTGACAAACTGCTGATCGACTGGGATTTTCACACAACAAATTCTAGGGTTTACAGAGAATAGTCCAAAAAAGAGGAAATATCCAGTGAGCAACAGTTCTCTGATGAAATGACCTTGTTGATGCCAGAGGTCAGAGGAGAATGGTCAGACAATGGAAAGACAACAATAACTCAAATGTCCACTGGATACAACTGAGTAATGGCAGAAGATCATCTGTGGACATAGGACAACATGCCAAACACTGAAGCAGATGGACAACATGTGGCTTTGTCTGGTGCACGGGTCTAGTTTGTAAAGGCTGCACAACCCTGTTCCAGTGAGTCTGGATTTCCATGGTGACATTCGGATGTTATGCTACTGATTGACATAAACAACATGAAAGCATGGATGGTAAATGGTCTTGCACTTACATAGCGCCTTTCTACCCTATGGCACTCAAAGCGCTTTACACTGCTTTCCATTCACCCAGCCACACACATTCATACACTCACCGGGAACAATGCGGGGTTCAGTGTCTTGCTCAAGGACACTTTGGCCTGTGGACACGAGAAGCCGCTAACCCTTCGGCTCCTGGACAACCTGCTCTACCTACTGAGCCACAGCCACCCCTCATCTTACCTTGTATCTGTGGTCCAGTCTGGGGGGTGGTCTGGGGGATATTTTCTTGGCACACTTTGGGCCCCTTAGTACCACCAGAACATGGTTTAAACACCACTGCCTACCTGAGTATTACTGCTGTCTATGTCCGTCCCTTATGACCATAGGTTGGAAGTCCCACACAGTACTAGTATCTAATAAACTGGCCAGCGAGGGTATAAATCCATTATCAGAATTGTTGTGGTTTTCAATGTGGCCTCTTCACCTCCTTTAACCCTCCATTTCAGGGAAAGACGGTGATAACAGGTGGCCTGGACGCTCTGGAGTTCATCGGGAAGAAGACGATGGACGTCATAGCAGAAGGCGACCCCGGCTTCAAGAAAACCAAAGGCTTCATGAACAGGAACGCCACTCTGTCTCAGGTACAGAGCAGCACTGGGGAAACCCCCGGTGTTGTGGTTAACTCCAGACTAGCCTAGGCCTGAGCCTGTTCTCTAAGCTACCAAGACCATCTGGAATCCGGCCAGCGCAGCCACGGCCCGTCACCCTGTGGTCTGTGCTTGTCCTTCTGATGACTCGGCCACCCCGTGCTAGGGTCGCTGGGTGGTGTAGTTCAGAGTTTTTTAAGGTGAATATATACAAATAGTGTCAGCATGTTATATAAAGTTTGATGCTTTTGTCCGCAGACCAATGGCTCGGGTCTGTCAGCTCTGCCTGCCTTTGTTGAGCCATCGGCGGGTCAAACTCTCTTTCGTCTCCTCTATGTTCTCAATTCTCGCCTTTTTCGTGGTCTGTCCACAGCTGCTTAAATCACCTCGATGCACACAGCTGCGTTGTATTCCGCTGATGAGCGTTCACAAATCACGCCCACGTCCTCCGAACATGTATCATATCAGTAAGTCCCTGCTGAAAACCACGCCTACGGAAACTAGCATTGTAACACCGGGGCAGGGTTTTCACGGATCTACTGTCGGCGGAGGAGGATTTCAAACCGTGACCTCCAGCCTGTGAAGATGGAGACGTAGGAGAAGGTTTCAAGGAGCAAATTTTCACCCTGAATATTAGTGAAATGTGCTTTTGTCCCCAATGAAACCATTGTTGCAACCCAATTTCAAACACAAAACTCAATGTGTTATAAAAATATGGATCAATGGAAACAAAGAATCAACAAGTCGAAGTGTCTGACAGCAAAATAAGTTATTTATTTGAACTAAATGGGCTTCAACAAAGTAAATTCACATTTAACACAAACAATAAGTGGAGGAGAGTGAATGTAAGGTAGTTGTGCCAAAGTATATGAAATTAATATAACAAAATCAGGCATAAACTAGTGACAAACTAAGGGAAATAAAAAGAAACAAAAGACCTGACTGCACGTAACACCATCCATAAGGGGAGCAAAGTCGTTTTTGGATTCATTTTGATGATTGTTTTGGTTGTTTTTGGCATTTTAATGGAATGTTAAGTGTGTCATTTGTCCTCAGGTGCTGCGGGAAGCGAAGGAGCGTGAGGAGCTGCAAACCGCGGAGAAGGATCCGTCAGATCCGCAGAGGAAGCCGGTCGCTCATTACGGGATGCTGTTTGATGAATTCCAGGGTCTGTCGCACCTCGAGGCGCTGGAGATTCTGTCCAGGGACAGCGAGTCCAAGGTGCGACATCCACGGACGCATGCGGGGCTTTGAGTAGAAACGATCCGGCTCAAAGCTGTGTGTTTGTGTGTGAGCAGGTGAAGTCTGTGCTGACGACGCTGTCCGGAGACGAAGTGCAGCAGCTGCGTAAAGAGCTCGACCTCATCAAAGAGTCTTTCTCACTGGTGGAGTTCGACGACGAGGACGTGGACGAGGAGAAAGGTGAGATTTACAAACTGAGCGAAAGCACGAGCAGCGACCAGAACTCAGGCTTTAGCATGCGTTAAGTGCTGGCTTTCTTCTTACTCCGAATTGATCCACGATGGTGTTGGCTACACATTGAAACTACAAGGCCAGGGTGGTCCCTGGCCTTGCAATGCCTTCACAGACCACGGGGGGCCGCAGACCACCGGTTGAAAACCCCTGATCCAGCTCATTTGTTGTATCTGTAAAGAATCCCAGCGTGGATTCTTAGACGTATGGATGTGGTTTGTGAATTTCCTGTTAAAGATTCAAGTGGATCCTAGTAAAGACAAGTGATTTTTTTTTTTAAAGCACGTTAACCTGCAAAGAGTTCCTCAGGTGACCGACGGTTAGGAGAAGTGAGGAGGACTTTAAAAGGATGAGGAGTTTCTGAAGAGAAGAAAATTGAGGAAAAATTCAGAGGAATGATCACAGTTCTGAAAAAGTAAGACTTGGATTGAATCCAGCAGTGAAGGGAAATTCTTTTGAAAAGCTACAAGAAACAGAACTCGATTTCATGTTTTTGTTCAAAAGCAGAAACGATAATGAACTGCATCAGCTGTGTTTTCATTTTCCTCATAGCATTAATGGTCCATGATGAACTAGAGTAGCTCGTCTTTGTACAGTACAGATCTTTAATAAACCCAGCTGTCATTAATTCAGAGTCTTTGACTCTATGCTTTGACTTAAACATTTACCTGCTCGTGTAAAACATCTGGTCCCGTTCCAGTCTGACCGGTCCGTATACATGCAGATCCACTGTGTGCTAATCTGACTTTTAATACAGTGGAACCTCGGACAGTGACCGCTTCTGACAACGTAAAATTCGGACACAAACGAAAAAAACAATAAAAAATTTGAACCAGATATGTGGACAACGACCGAAGATTGACATGTCAACACCCGGGTCACGTTTGCGTCACTTCCGGGTCTCAACAGCGAATGACCCGGAGGTGACGCTCCCAGTGAATGTAAACATCGTGGTTCTTCTGATGGTGTGTCCGGGTCCTGCAGCTGAGTGTAAACGCAAACTGAGCCTTTTTTCATTTAAAATACTGCCTATTTTGTGATTGCAGATGAAGACGGGTCCGAGTTCGAGAGGGAGTTAAAGGAGGCGCTGTCCGGTCTCAGTATCTCTACCACTGCTGGAAAACTCACCAAGGTACCGAAGAGCAGCCGCTAACAGCTGTTCTGATGAATGTCCATGAAACTGCCTTTAAACTGGCACAGTAAGAACTAAAGCTCGCGGAAAGGAAAGAATTGTGTCCCTGGCTCCACATGAACCAGCTTTTCAGTTTTTATCTTGTGTGTTATGCACAGATATAGGGTGGGGGTGGGGGGGGGTCCGGCCCCCCGCAGTATTTGTAAAATGTGCATTTGACCCCCCAGTAAAACACTTTAGATGACATTCAGCTCTTTTTGTCAAAATCCTGCTTTTGGTCATCGTTGGGTTAATTTCATTATCTTTATTCTTGACCATCCTCATTTTTGTTCACTTTGATTATTCTGTTCATTTTTTACTAATTTTCTTAATTATCTTTGGTGCATTTTTACTGCCAAAAATTGGTTTTACTAAGGTTGTGCATGAGTAACGTGATCACACCATGGGGTCACGATGCCTTTTAAAGGGTTCATGAAACTGTTAAGCCACTGGAGCGTGTGATGGGCTGCGCGCTGTCTTCGGTTTGTTGTTTTCATCCGGTCTCCTCTGTTCCAGGCGTGTAGAAACGCATGCATCCAGATCCGTACCATGACCAATACAGAGATGGAAGATGAAGACGGTGAGGAGGGCGAGAAGAAAAGACATTCAGTCGAGGTAAATGTCTTCACACAGGAGAAGCCTCCAGAAACCCTGTAGAGCAGGGGTCTCGAAGACCCTGCAGGTTTTCTAGCCAACCTATCACTAAAGCAGCAATCGGGGGGAGGAGCTAATCAGTGACATCTGCTGGTTGGATAGAAATCCTGCAGGGCCTTGGCCTCCATGGCACGACTTTGAGACCCCTGCTTGTAGAGTCACTTTTGGAATGAACGCCCACTGAAGCAAATTATTAGAACTCCTTGACTTTCGATCCAGCATGAGACATGGATATTATTTACTCTTATTGTTATAGTCTATGGATTTTATATTATTTTTATTGCTTGCTGTTTTAATTATGTGACCTTTTGTTTTGTGGTGTCGGTGAACTCTTCGTTGTATTGAGTTATTGCTTGTTTTTTGTGTGTTGGATCTTATTTGTCCCTGATGTACAGAACTTTGTTTCAGCTATGGTTGTTTTAAAGTGCTTTATAAATAAAGTTGATTGATTGATTGAATGAAAATTTAAAATGAAGCCCCAGAACTCAGATACACTCTGTCAGAAGGGTTCAGGTCGTTTGACGTCTGCCCTGAGATGCTGCACGTTTTACCAGTCAGTATTGACAGTGCACTGGTTTGTGCTGTGGTCTGCTGGGGGGGCAGCATCAGACACCGGTGTAAAACACCTTGACAACAGGTTAAATAGGCTACTTCGGTAGTTGGAGGGAGGCTGGATGCACTGTGGGCAGTGGTGGACAGAAGGAGGACGTCATGGACCACTCAGACCGTCTTCTTCACCTCATTTGCAGTGGACGACTAACATCGCTCCTCCAGGGCTGCCCTTTGTCACCGATTCTGTTCATAAGTTTTATGGGCAGAATTTCTAGGCTCAGCCAGGGCGTGGAGGGCGTCCGGTTTGGTGACTTCAGCATTGAGTCTCTGCTTTTTGTAGAGGATGTGGTTCTGTTGTCTTCGTCAGGCCATGACCTGCAGCTCTCATTGAAGCAGTTCGCAGCTGAATGTGAAGCGGCTAAGATGAGGGTCAGCACCTCCAAATCTGAGACCATGGTCCTCAGCCGGAAAAGGGTGCAGTGCTCCCTCCAGGTCAGGGTCAAGTGGAGGAGTTCAACTGTCTTTGGGTCTTGTTCACGGGTCTTTGGGTCTTGTCGGTGGTGAAGAAGGAGCTGAGCTGGAAGGCAAAGCTCTTGATTTACCGGTCGATCTATGTTCCAACCCTCACCTACAGGGACAAGCTTCAGGATACAAGCAGCCAAAATGGGTTTCCTCTGCAGGTTGGCTGGTGTCTCCCTTAGAGATGGGGTGAGAAGCTCAGTCATCTGGGAGGGGCTCAGAGTAGAACCACTGCTCCTCCATGTCGAGAGGAGCCAGACGAGGTGGCTTGGGCTTCTGGTTCAGATGCCTCCTGGACGCCTCCCTGGGGAGGTGTTCCGGACACACCCCACTGGGAGGAGGCCCCGGGGAAGACCCAGGACACTGTGGAGTGACTGTGTCTCTCATTTGACCTGGGAATGAATCGAGGTTCCCCCAGAAGAGCTGGGTGAAGTATCCGGGGAGAGGGAAGTCCAAGATTCCCTCATCAAGCTGCTGCCCCCCGTGATCCGACCCCACAGATGAGCTGTATAAAATGGATGGATGGATGGACTAACATCACTACGCCTCAGGACTGAATGTTCTTGGAGATCCTTCATCCTCACCACCATCAGACTGTTGAACTCCGTAGCTGATGGGAGATTGAAGACTGATTTAATCATCCAGCTCAGTCCAATCCAATTCATATAGCTCTGAGAGTGCTTTGAAAATGTGTGTGAATCTTGGTCATAACATACAATTTATGTAATGTTCCTTGATATTCATAAGACCTGCTCGGATCCCTGTGCAGCAGTGTTTTCAGGTGTGTTGCGTCATGTCTGTTGATGTTTTCAGGATGTTCACGCCGCAGCCATACAGAGTTTAGCGGAGCTCACGGCCCGATCCATCGAGTTGTTCCACAAACTGGCTGAGATGGTCCTGTTCTCCAACGGCAGCACCGACGCCAGCGTCCTGTCACAGTAAGACGTTAACACAGACACATTACTGACATTGAAAACTTGAATGACTCCCGTTTCTGCTTGTTCCTCCTCAGGCTGACGGTCGTCCTGTGTAAAGAAGTCTCTCTGCTCTCCAAGATGTTCACTTCCTGCTTAACAGCCACAGGAGTAAGTAAGATGAGTGTTTCTCTAAGGCCGCATTGGCTGGTTTCAGAACGCAGCAAGAATATCGCGGGATATTTTTGTGTTTTGATCAACAGACATCCTCAAATTCAAATGCATTTCTCTAAATCCAAATACTCAGCTCACTTCTGTGATTTGAGGATATTCTATGCCATCCTAACATCCCAGGACCGAGAGCTAGCTCTGCTGCAGAGGAGACGTTTAGTCGGATTATCAGAGTCAGACACTGACAATCAAAGCAGTTTGATGGCTTTGAGATTTTTCAGATGGATTGACCTTCATTTCTTACAGTAATAATGGACTGTCTTTTACCTTTTCTTAATTGTTTCTTATAATATGGATAAGAAGGCAACAAACTGGTTGGACAATCTAAAATATCTCAAATTTAAAACATGTTCTGGGTTATTTAACACTTTGTTTACTACATATGTCCATACGTGTTTGGTCACAGTGTGGATGTCTTCAGTTAATGGACGATGTGGTGAATAGTGCAAAGAAAGAAGGGAGAAGGGGTGTCCAGACTTTTGACTAGCAGTTGTTAACTGAAGAATAAAATGTATTGGCTCGAGATCTGTGTGTAATTTAATGTGAATGTTTTATCACAGTCGAACGAGAAGGGAGACGTCCTCAACCCGCTGATCACCACCGTCTTCTTAGAGGTTCGTGTCACATGACTCTGTTTGTCGTCGCGTTTGCACAGAAACGTGACGTCCGTTTGCGTCTCTCACTGGCGATTTCCTAATGTTTCAGGCATCCAACAGCGCCTCCTACATCCAGGACGCCTTCCAGCTGCTCATGCCGATTCTGGAGATCTCCCACATCGAGCGCAGAGCCCAGTCGACGCAGGAGCGAACGGCGCCAAAATGATACGATGGGCGATGTCCGACCGGGCTTTAAAGGACCCGAGCGGCGGTTTTACTCTACGAATCATAAGCAACGCTGTCTGTTTGACCCGATTTAGTCTGTGATGAAAACGACATATGAGGTCAGATGAAAGTAAGACGCGTCAAGACAAAAAAATGACAAAGGACGCAACAATAGGAAACGAGATGAAAGCGATGGGAAAGATGAGATGGAAATAAAAAAAAAAAACCTAATGGGATAAAAATAAAGCGAAAGACGAAGGTGCGAAGGTGAGAACGACAAGACGACAAAAATAATGTAAATGACAGGTATGTGTAAATTGTGGCAGAATTCGGGCGGGATCAGAAAACGATCCGCCGCTCTCCGTTGTCTGTAATGTCATCTTTTTCGGTGGTTGGGTCCCCGAACCCAAAAGAGAGGCAGGAGGAAGTGGGCGGGGCTTAGGTTTCTCTACTGTCTCTGTCAGTGACAAACTACCTGTCCTACCTGTTTTGAGACCAATCAGGTTGCCAATTCCTGGACGCCATTTTGGAGCAAAG
>JAQQAE010017697.1:0-11394 GCA_029823295.1 Pseudamia nigra
AAGAAGAATGTAAAAGTTTGGTGATGTCAATGGGTTGCAGGCTTCATGCAGTTATTGCAAATAAAGGATTTGCAACTGAATACTGAGTATTATTCACTTTAACATCTTTTGTTCCTGTACTTTTGCTCACCTAAAATTTTAGTGTTTTCATGTTCTACATTCTTTAACTGATTTACATATAAATAGCTGGAAATAAAAGCTAAAATACTAATCTTTCGTCTAATATTTGTTTGATGTCAAACCCTAATGTTTTCACTGGACATTAAAAATAAAGGAATTGGCCTCACTGTTCCAATACTTTCGGAGGGCACTGTACATTTTCTCTTTTTCTCACCACCTCATCTCTCAGTGTGGATTAAATCTTTTCCATCTACTTTCGTCTGTCCTCAGCGATGAGTACTTGCACCACTTTGAGAACAGAGACCTGAAAGCTTTCTCCGCGGAGCCTCTGTTGCTTTTTCCGACACACTACACCGGTGAACCCGGATACTTCAGCGACACGGAGACGTCGACCATCTGGGACGACGAGGCTGTGGAGACAGACTGGGACAGAGGAGGCACCAAACATCAGCGAGGACGGGGACATGGGGAAATAAAGGTTGAACCTGTGTCCACTCATTCCACTAGTGGAGACATGTCATCTGTGGTACCCGGTAGAAACAGAGATGAACTATGAGGAGGAATCAGACCACATTCAGTGAAGCATCACCTTCTTTATGAATACCCTGGATGAGCTTACACATCTGACATCATTTTCTACAACCAGTAAATGGATTAATACTATGTTTTTGTCTCCTTTGAGAATGTTGCAGTTTACATTTATGCAGAAAATCCAAATTCCACCAACATTCATGTCCGTATTTACTGATGATTTGGTGAATTGCATTAAATTTGTATTGATTGGAGCAATATTGCTAATTTTGTCAATATTTTGTTCTTTACTTTCTGTGTTTTTGTCCATTGTTATGATTATTTTGTTCATTGTTGGTTTATTTTTTTCCATTTTGTGTGTTTTGGTCTGTTGTCTTGATTATTTTGCTCATTTTTGGTTTATTTTGTACATTATGTGGGTATTTTTGCTCTTTATCTTGTGAGTTTTTGTTCATTGTCCTGATTTTTTTTTTGTTATTTTTTCATTACATGGATATTTTTTCTTTATTTTGAGTATTTTTATCCATTCTGGCATTCAAACCTGGCATTTGAACAGCGGTGTGTAGACTTTTGAGACCCACTGTAGATTTAACAAAAATGAAGAAAATAAACAACAAATTGAACAAGACATTCCACAAAATGAAGAAAAATTACCAAAATAATCTAAAAATGGACAAAAATGACACATGGTGAAAGAGCAGAGTAAAAATCAAAATTTTCCAACACGTACATTCACTCCAAAATGAAAGACATACATTAAGTGCCGCTATAAAGCATTAATCATATGACATTACATCAAGTTAAGATCTGACAAATTCAAATGACTTTTTAATGACTGTAGGACTTTTTAAAATATCTGTAGATGATCTGTAATGCAATCTAATTAAATGTAATAATTTCCAACAGTCTTGTATGTGAATACATTTAAGACTTTTTCTTTTGAGTGCAATGCTTACATTAAAAACATTTCTTTACGTTACAGTGATGAAATAATTGTTCACACTGAAAATATATGCAGGTGTAAATAATAATGGTCTTTGAGACAGTCTGTTAATTTTGCCTAATGTTTATGAACTTTATGTCCTTTCGTTCATAAAAATAAAAGATAAATTTAAAACAAGTAATTAGTTACTACAACATGTATTCTTATGCTTCAAAAATGTTTAGAATTTAAAATCGAAAAGTGAATTTCAATACCATTTCATATAAAGTTTTAAAGGTTGGCTTTTATTTGTACCATGTTCCCAAGAATCACCCTCAAACATGTTTAATTGTACCTGTATGTTAAACAAAAACACGAGCCCATGAATCAACTTAAGAGTTTTTATTTTTAAAAAAAGCACTGGTATTTTCATGTCAAGCAAACAATGGAACGATTTAATATTAGTACTGTTCCATATCACAAAGTGAGTTATGAAAAGAATAATTAAACCACACAAATGATATTTTTTTGTAATAAATTAATCAGCATAACAAAAGAAATAAAACATGCTTGTACTTCGGTGTTGCACAGGAAATATTGAAGCTCCAATGCTGTTAATTGAAGACACCTGAGAATATGAATATCAAAACAGCTGTTGCAGCAATTATTTAGTTCCACGTGTCCTCCCATTTACCTTAACTAAAGCTCTGATAAGAGGATTTAAAAATTAATGTAAAAATTAGGCATCGCATCAATTTAAAAAACATCTGTCTCTGTACAATGTGCATATCTGAATTAGTGTGGTGATGAGAGAAATTATCGCTTCTTGGTTTTTGAGGCAGTGCAGTGAAAATTAAATCCAGCGTGGATAACGCTCATCTGTCATCAAGCCACATTCAGTGATATGAACAAATAGATTTGGACTGAGCTCTTACAATTGAAATCTGCAGTGAAATGACAACATACAGGCATCTTTGCTTTCAGCCTCTTAAACCCATCCAAAAATACCTGGTGGACTTAAGAGGCTGCTGATCCCAAACATATCCAGTAGATTCATTTACTGCTGCCCTTTAATAATAACAATGCGATTACATGAAGGCAGGGAAAGGTATATCTGCTGCACACGTAGTAGTGATGTTGCATATAAGGACAAGGATACATGGGAAAACTCACTTCTGAAATCCAAGGCTCAAATGGCTTTGTGAGAATTTCTGAAAAGACAAGTTTGGATGGATTTTGAAAAAAAAAAAAATAACATCACTGAGGTATGTCCTTATTTGTATAGGTGAGATTATAGCTTTGAGACCTGGAAAGTCTGTATGAGAAGACATTTAAGATACTTCTGTAGAAAATGAGTGTATTGTGTATTAGGAGTCCATGTGTTCCAGGTTACTGCCAGCAGCAACCGACTGTCAAAGGACCGAAACCCTGGACGAGTTTTCCAACCAGTGCATGTGCTCCCAGTGAGAAAAAACTGACCAATGGAGAGGTGAAGACGGATGAGGAAGACATCTGCAGTTGATGTGTCTTAATATATGAAACATATTGAAAATGAACAAGATTGCATGGATGAGTAAGCGAAGACTTAATAACAGAATAAAATATAACCCAGTTCTTACATCATGCTTTCTAAAGCACTTGGACAAAAGGCAGTTTTACAAACCATCAGTTACAACACAAAGTTCCACAGTGCTTGCTCCTAGAAGCGCAGTAACAGTGCAAGTCATTACACTATTGAGCCAATTACACCAGTAAGAAAAAAGTGCTGTATTGCATAATGAGAATCTGTAAAAGCCCCCAAGCAGGGCTGTTATACCTAGAGGCTGAGCAAAGTGTAAACATGGTGCAAAGTAGTTATGACATAGTTTAAGGCTTTCTGAGTTTCCTGAAGACGTGTTGTTCACTGAGATAAAGAAATGTGTCCACGAGCTGGACGAACAGTGTGGGAAGATGACAAAACACAAAATCGACCTTTATATAGTCAAACCTGGACATTGCATACACTCAAATATCCATACAAATTGACAATTTAGTTAAATTTCTAAAATATTGTGTGACCATTGTGAATATAGGAGTAAACTGCCCGACAAAGGAAAAGAGCAGTGACACCATATTTGGTCCAAATTGAGTTCAGACTGGTATTAGGGCATGTGACAAACTGTTGTGAGTCAGTTATGTTTAATTTCAGACAAAAAAAAAAAAAGTAAAACATGCCAAATTTGTCATAACTACAAAATGCAGGCAGAAACCGAGGCAACATTGGCAAGTTACTGCTCCTTTCTTAGGTGTTTTGACTGAAAATGAGCAAAATATTCAACATGAACAAAAATGAAAAAAAAAAAAAAACCATGAATGAACAAAATTAGAAAACAAAAAATACAGGAAATTAACAAAAATTAAATAAACAAACAAATATATATATATAATCATTCATTATATGAACAGCACACCAAGCAAAATGAGGAACAGATAAAAAATGAACAAAAGAAAAACCTTTTTTTTAAATGAATAAAGTAGCAAGTAAAACGAATGAACACATCAAAAAATGAAAAAATGAGAAAGGAACAGAATCAAAGGGAACAAAAAAATTCACAAAATGATTGAATAAATTAACAAAAAAATAAAAGGCCGACATTATAATCAATAAAATGCACAAAAATAAACAAAAAAGAAGCTAAATAGTCATCCACAAATACAACCAAAATTTTTCTCTTCCGCTGTCACTTTGCCTTTGTAGGAGATTGTAAGGTGATAAAAGGAATACCAGTTTGAGAATAAAGTCAGAGCATTTTAAGGAAAAGTAAATATATGAGAAAAATCATCACAATTCTGGACAAAGTCTTATTTTTGACACAAAACTGTATATTACATGAACAGTCCATATTCCCAGCTGAGCAAATGCAGCAGTCTGACCCTGCAGCAGCTGATTTGCTTTCTGATAGTTACTGGATGCAAGACGATTTCTCAATTTCTAAGGCATTTTATTCAGGTAAAATTGTCTTTTTTGTGAAATATGACTTTATTCTTGTAATATCAAGGTTGTTTTTCCTCAACATGCATGATTATTTTTCTCTGGAATATAGCATCTTTATTCTCTCCCAGTATGACTTTATTCTCAAAATATCAGATTTTCCCTGTAATCCTCCACTTAGATGATAATTTGCTAACATGCAATCGGTTTTGTCAGCAGTGCAAACATTACAAATCAATCCATGGACATCTTGCATATTATTAATAATGGCTGCATTCCATTGTAGTGTGACTATGCCCTTGTTTTGTTCATGCTGACGTTTCCACAGCAGACTTTTTGACTTGTTACAGCAGGAAAAGCCCTGGTATGACTGTTAAGATTAGTCACGTCTCTCTTCCATTTATAGCTGACCTGTGAATAACAACCCGAGGTTCAGTAACTGATGCACTTAAAAGGAATGCAGCCATTGTTAAATCATGTAAGTTAGACCTGTTTATTAAACTATTTGAGCACTAAATCCCCCTCTTGCAAGGATTAATAGGTAGGAAATGAATGAAGAAATGCTTAAATGTCATGTTATTTGCATGTGAGCTTTTCTTTACAGGTGCAACAAAACAAAGGTCGAGTGAAGAAACTGGATTTCCACACAAAAACGGGATATAACACACCTTTTTCTTTGACTCGGTTGGAGGAAAACGCTGCCAATACACTATGTATGAACGCTACATGTAAGACTGTGCAGCTGAAACTCAAACTGTGTAAAGAAACACCTGACGCATTCACCTGATCCTGATATGTGTGCTGCCGTCTGGCAGACGCACCTGATGAGTGGCGGCGAACGCTTTTACATTGAAGGCAGCAGGCTGGAAATCAAGCTCAACTCAAACCTTTTTTCCACAAATAATTCCGATACGGTCACATACGCACTATTCCCAGTTGTCACTAACAAAATTTTAAATCCAAAAAACATACACACTCACAGGCAAAGCCATCCTATCAAGCGTATACTGTTACCCCTAATATAAGGACTACAATTCATCACATGTATTAACTCTGCTGCTAGTAGCATTACAATTTCTCTACATTACAAGCTTAAAGCTTATGTACATTTCCATCAGAATTCCACATGATACTAGTGTGTATCATGTGTGAGGAAGATAACTGGTCTAGGCTTAAGGTGGCGTGCAAACAGCTCTTCTACAGTGAATTTGATCCGCTTTTCTGGCAAAAAGTAACATTTGATCTATACTTAAATCAGATATATAAGAAAAGCAATTGAGAAAAGTCACTCCAATGAGCACTACTGCAATAAAAATGAAGGAATGTGTCACCACTAAAACGTAATAAATCAGCAAAGCTAAAAAAAATAAATAAAAGGCTAAAAAGCTTCTAGTCACTGCCTCACTACCTATTATCACAAAATTGTGCTACTTATGGTAAATAAATGGTACTAAAAGGGCACAACAATCTACAAATTAACCACAATGAAACAGTGAGGTTTTGGCTGATGATGAATGCGCAGATTTTTTTTGTACAGAAAATGTGAGAAATCCCTGCAATTTGTGAAAATGATTCTACTCTAGGAATAAGTTATTTTAGCTCAAGGGTTGGGTTGATTTGATTGAAATCTGCTTAATGATTCCAACTCTTATCATATCCTGGTGTTAAAGTAAAATATAAAACCAAAATACAGTGATTTTTTAGTACACTGATCATGCCTTAAATGAGGTATATTTGATTTCTTTTTGGTTAAAATGTAAAGAAAAACCTCTGCTGTGCCTGGTTTTGACACATTACTGGTAATACAGAATGTTTTATTGCAAGCAAATAATGGGTCTGAACTGCTACAGGTGATCATGTAGACGTTTTGCATTTATGTGCACAATTCTGGATTTATAGGGTATTTAAATAAGCAGATTGAACAAAAGCAATCCTATCTACTAAAAGTTCATTGTTTAATTTCTAAATGCTGTCCTGTCACAATATGCTGCATCAACAAACACCACAGTCCTCCATTATATATTTTTTTAGCAGTGATTCCATGTCACTGCATCATTACTGTATTTTTTTTAACTAACGCCACAATTTTAGGCACTAGTTCCAGTTCATCATGTCATTAAAACTACATGTACGTTTATACATGTGAATCTGCACACATGTAATCTGCATGAAAATGCAGTTGGTCCAAACTTTCAAGAAGTGATAAGTGGAATCTAAAAGCACATTTCTTAACTCATCTGCGGTGGTTGCATATTGGGAACAGATTTCAACCCTTGTTATATTGATCATAGTGGTCACATGACTCATCTGTACAGAGTGAGAGATGAGGGTCACATCCAGCTGTGTGTTGGCTTGTGTACGTGTTAATATGTGCACATTTTTGACTACAACACAGCAACACTAAATCCTAAGGAGTGGATCTGATTGTAGCTGGTTAACTTGAAACCACAAGAACTATCTGTGCTCCCGCTGGCCCCTAGTACGCAAACACCTCTCGACCAGAACCACGCTAATGTTGGGCAGCAGAGCCAGAGGAGGACAAGGAGGAGCCCTTGTTGCGTCCCAACATGGAGGGCTGGAAGTCGGGATGGCGGCGGGCGTGCTTGATCAGGTGGTCGCTGCGCATAAAACGCTTGTCACACAGAGGGCACAGGAAGCGCTTCTCTCCTGTGTGGGTGCGGGTGTGGCGTGCAAGCTCATCAGAGCGGGCAAATTTCTTCTCACAATCGGGCCAGGTGCATGGAAAGGGCCTCTCACCTGAAACATGGAGGTAGAGAAAAAGCGTTAGGATTTACATGTAGCTAATGAAAAAAAAATCCAATGATCTGCATGAATAATACTGTTTTTTACTACAGCTAGAACACAGTCTCTACGATTCCAAAAATTTTACTTTTAAGGATTTTAGCGCTTTGTCAATTGTGTTGAGTGAATCATGTTGTTTTTAAAGGTCCCAATGTGAAAACAGTGTCTGCAAAAGGCCTCATGTTAAACCAGCTGTTTGCACGCTGATAAACTGGGGCCAGCCTGCACAGGTTGACCTGGTGGTGATTGGTTCCATGTTAGTTTATAGTTCAGCCCCCCCAAAAAAACTTAACCAGTTTGAAACAAGAAAGGTTTATGCATATGTGACATCAGCTACATAATCCAATTCATTTGGAAGACTTCTAAAGACTAAAAGGTTCCCAAAAACCTTGTGGAACAATGGCCACATCGCAGTGTTATTTTAAGTTAATATGACAGCCAGAAATCTAACTCAGCAAACTGAAAAATACAGTATGTGTGGTTTGCTCACACATTACACAGCAAAATAAATCGGAAAGAAGCAAAGAAATAAGGAACTATAAAATTAGAAAAAATGTGAAAACTGCATGAATAAATTTAGTTTCATTTCTTCACAACAACAGCTGTGCAAAAATCTTCCCTACTGCAAGCATAGATATGAACTGTCAACAATAAAGCTGCTACATTTTCTGCTATGTAAATAAAATGGCTTCCAGGATGTTATAGTTGTTTTTTGCTATAGCAGCCATTCTTTAAAGCTAACGTGAGAAATGCATTTAAAACTACCTTAAAAACTAAACCAGAAATGATAGAAAATCAGTGTAAACATAAACGTGGCGTTCTGGAATATGGAAAAAAAATATCTAGGATTAAGATACAGAAGATTAGTTTTTTTAAGCTACTAGCAGCTTTAATCTCCCGCAGGCAACATGAGTTGAAGTCATACAGGCGAGGAGGAGGATGCTCGGTGCCATTTTTAAGATCACAAAGCCACGCCACGCTGTTGTTGCAGAAGTCTCCGTGGGCGTTCCCACTCCAGTCGTTTCCTGCCCTTAATCCGTTTGCGCCTGCTCAATGACCCTGAACGCACCAATTCTACCCATTTTGCGGAAAATGAAAATAAATCACATGCGCTTTCTCACCTCCACCGTTAATTTCCAGTTCTGTGTGAGAATAGTGGGTTTTTCCAGCTGTCAGCATCGGATTTGCACAATGTAACGTTAATGTAATTACAGCTGTGAATGTTGTCAATTTTGCCTAAAACTTTCCAAAATGAGCTCGTTTTCATGTGCAGATTTTGAGACAGATCCATTATCGGACGCGCCTCCTCTCACTAACTTCTGCAGTGTTTCACCAGGACGTTACAACCTGAACAAAACTATTTCCACTCTATTAACTTCTCGGTGGGCGACAGAGGGGGATGTGCTGCCCAGAAATAAACTCAATAGCCAATACATCAAGCCGTGGCTGCTCCGAAAACAATGCAGCCCGAGTGTCGGACAGTGAAGTCGGTGCTCCGAGTTAAGGTCTCATCTTACGTTCATTTCATATGCAAATCCGGTATAGAGGAAGACCTTCGTCACCGATTTTAACGTCCAGCCCAGTTCTTTGTTAGTTTACTTCTTTGTGAGTCAGCGAAGGAGTGTTTTCTCACTGTTTTTTCCCTTTGTTTGGTCACGTTATTGCACTTAGTTGTCTATAAACAGTGGAAAATACGCACGATCCTAAAAGTAACAGATCACGACACGTACCATATTTAACAAGAATCCAAACAGAAAACTTAAGAGACAAAGTTGATGCACGTAAACAACATGTGAGCTGCTGATGTAACCACACTGTTTTCGTGGCTTCGTACCTGTGTGTGTCCGGATGTGCGCCTTCAGGTGCGACGATTTCCCGTAAACTCTGTCGCATCCGTCAAAAGTGCACTGATGCCGCTTCACCGGGGACCGCGGGGCCCCCACACCTCCTCCCCCCACCCCCCTCGGCTGCTGCTGCTGTCCTGGGATCGGGGTGGCGGAGGGGGTCATGGTAGGGGTGGTTGGGTCGGACAACGTGGTGTAACCGCTCTCCCCACCACATGAGGAGTTGCTGCTTTCGGAGTAGGCCGACATGGGGCGGAACTTTCCGTGCAGGTCGGTGAGGATACCGGCCACCGCCATCATGTTAGCCCCCTCCAGCCGAAGAGTCTCCCGCACTTCCCTATCCTCATTCGACCCATCTGGCTCCCCGGGGAGCAGGCCCACCACGGCCGACTGGCCGACGGGGGCCACCGGTGTGGGTCTGTGCAGTACGGGGCCGCTGGATATCGATACCAAACACTCGGCGGCGAAGTAATCAGACGAAGCCATCATCGACATTGCTATGTATCTATTTTGCTTTTTGTCAGCCTCAAAGTATAAAAAATTACGAAAAAAATCCGCCAGGAGGGGCTAACGATACTCTGGTGTCGACCTCGTTTTCATCAAACTCAACGAACCAACCGTTGCCAGTGGAGCCTCGTTATCCCCATACAGCGCACCCTCAAGTAGAAAAACGCAAAGAAAAATAAATAAAGGCACAAATATGAATATTTATGGACTAAAAACGTGTCAGTGTCTCCAGTCCCACATGCGCACCCCTCACCGTCTGACGGTTCATTGTGTCTGAGCCTCCGTGAAGCCGGTCAAACCTACGCCCCCTGGTCCTGACTGATGGTGCGTTCAAGGCTCAACGTCTAATTGAAAATTTGGTTTTTCATGTGTTAAAACTGCATAATAAACCACAATGGTTTAGTTTATGTTAAATTTCTTTCTGATAATTGACTATATTTGATCTACAATGACTACAAATAAAGTATTATGAGAAAAGGGAGATGTCTGTACACAGCAATTACACAAGATGTATCTAGAAACTACTACCTGTGGTCTCTCGTTGTCTGAATGGTAACTATTTGTGCTATTTCTAAATCACAAATATAATTAAGGTACACATAGTCACAACCAATGCACGCAATTTTGTATTATATAAGTTTAAGGAGAGTTTACGTGTTTCTTTCAAACCCACCCCGAATCCCATTTTTCGTTTGCGTATGAATGCACCACAAACCAGCACACTTTGTGACTGACGTCGCGGCACGGGCGTGGACCGCGGCGGCGGGTGCATCGTGGAAAGTAGGTGGCAGGCAGTTTGGGTAATGATGGGGGAAGGACCCGGGATAAAAGGCGTGCTGGGCAATTTAGCGAGAGACGAACCGGAGACTGGAGAACGTGGTTGAGCGAGTGTAGAGCATTTTTATACCACATTACCGGGTAAAAATAGTCAGAGAGAGACACCACGTACCCCTGAATCCGTACTTTTCCAGCTGTAGACCCGTAAGACACGGACACTAGATGTCTCTCTTCACTTGTTCTTACCTCATCAACTGCAGTTAGTGCAGAAGTTTATGAAATGACTTTAATGAGATTTACCCACAAAGCTTCTTGATAACAGTAGGGGGTTGGGGGGGGGGCAGCGAAGTCGTCCCCGTCTATTTTAGTAAATTTGCATCTTCGGTTTATGCAAATCGGTTTACGTTGTAACTTTGGTCATGTATAACTTTTGTGTCTCTTGACTTTTTTCAGTTATGGTTTTGTTTTCATTCATTGTTCAATTATTTTGTTAGCATTCAGCTTGTTTGATAGTTTTTCCCAGTCATTTTTGGCCATTTATTGCTTAATTTGCTCATTTTCTTGATTATTTTGGACATTTTTGTTCTTTTCCTGGAAAGTTTTGTTCATTTTTTAATTTTTGGTTTTGTTCATTTTCTGTTCAGCTTTGTCCATGGTGTTGTTTATAGTGTATGCTGTATTTGTGATGTTGATAATTTTATTGTCACAATTATTTTGTTCATTTTAGTTATTCTTTTCAATGACTTTGATCGTTTTGTTGCTTATTTTGACAATTTTCCTAGCATCTTTTGACTGTATTTTGTGTTATTTACAGTATCTCACAAAAGTGAGTACACCCTCCACATTTCTGCAGATATTTAATGATATCTTTTCATGGGACAACACTGAAGAAATGACACTTTGACACAATGAAAAGTAGT
>JAQQAE010017698.1:0-11393 GCA_029823295.1 Pseudamia nigra
CTCTCTTATCTTTTTAAATGGGTGAACTTGCACATTTTTACATTTCCAAATAATTATTGTCCCCACTGTACATACACTTTAGACACAAACATAGCATCTCTGGTTCCCTAACCCACAGCAGATACCTCTGACACAGTACACTGATTTGTAAGAATACTGTGTCGCAACTTTAATTAATCCCACAAAATTATAACAGCATCATTTTACTTTCAGTCCCAAAATCCAGTCACTCACTACCATTCATACTGTATCATTAGCCAAACACACTGACGTGGTCTACAGCCAATACACAAGCCAGTGGACACTGGCAGGGAGTCTTGGTGTGTTTACGAACTAAAGACTGGGCACTGCCCATGTGTTTTCCCACAATATCAATTTGATAAAGTGCTAGAGCGACAGCAGTGTGAGCAATCATTTGGGCCAATGGTAATAGTATGTATTTACTCTCTGATGTGGAAAAAAGGTACAAGATGAGCCATTGCAGTGAACTACAGTTCCTGAAAAACTGAGTTCAGGTATAAAAGGTCTTTCCTCACTATTTGTTCTTAAAAGCCTGACACCACTAACTAATGGGTTTAGGGCTTATATTAAACTGTCTCACCTATAAGAGAAGTGTTTAGCCTCTAAAGTGAGGCAGTAAGTCCTGTATCAAACTCTTCCCTGTGTTAGGTGAACTTTGCTACTGCAGGACTTCACTGTACTGTGGACTTTCCTCCTATTGCTTCATGTTAAAACACCTCTCAATCACCACTCTCCTCCCACACCTCCCTGTGTTTTGCTCCCTCCCTCGTCTTTTCCATCTGATCTCAGTTTCTCTCTGTTGGGATCCCCTTCCTGTTCCCACCAGAGGAATGGTGCAAGAGGATCCCTTTAGTATGAGCTAGGGCGGGAAAGGCTATGTGAGGCTGAACTGGGCTATGCAGTGCACAGTGGAGCGCTAAGTTGGGGATTTGATCAGAGGCTCCTGGGGCTCCGGCTCCAGTTTCAGCTTAATGTTACTGGTTGGTATCTCTTCATCTAAGAGTGAAAGCTTCAGAAGGTTAATACCCATAGAGAAGAGGGAGAATGAGGAGCAATGCAGAGTTTCAGTTTTAATTACATCCAGCCACATTTGCACCGAGCACATTAAAGTCACTTTAAAGATTTGTCAAAATGTGAGATTGAAGAAAAACAACACACATCTGCTGAGTATTATGCAGTGCCATTAAAGTTTTTTTGAGTTCAGGTGTAACACTGCAGGTGCTACGCTCAACCTAACAGTGCTTACTTGAACTGTGATCAAGTGCAGGTTAATGACTGAAGATACAGTATCAGGAGGATGTAAAGCTGTAGTTAAGTGGTTTACTAAAGATCTGATTTGGTGATATTATTAGTTTAATGTCTTCTTGTTTCAGTGCAACTGAAATCATTAGATTTGTACATATGCAGAATTTAATACCATCTGCCTTGTGAGGGTGCTTGGGCTGCTTGGCTTCACGTATTCCTTTGTTGATGAAACCTGCCTGTTCCCTCACCCTCAGAACAGTGGCAAATGAAAAATGGATGAAAGGCTTTTGAAATAGTGTTTATGATTACCATAACACTTCTGCAATAGTGTGTTCCTGTTTTGTATTGTTGATTGTTACACAAAGGCCATGCACTATACAAAGACACTTGTACCCATGTCCTACAAAGGCTGATGATACAGTATTTGCTTTATTTTCTTTCCCTACAATTGATATTGAAGTCCTGTTTCCAGTAAGGTTTTCTATGTTCGAGCAGCTGAAGTGATTCTTTTTTCATTTCACTTCACCATTCTTCCTTTTAATCTAGCAGCACTAAAGAACTAGGTTTCAGCAACAACAAAAGGTTAGATCTAGCTTTCTGTTTCATCTCGGCCTCCTGCAATCCCTTGGGATGTCTCTCTGTGCTCATCGCTACTGCTTGGCGATGGGAGATTGTGCCAGGGCTCTGTTTGTTTGGCTTTCTTCCCCCTCCTCATCGTGCTGAAATCTGCCTGACAGCTCGACAGCATGGCTCAGGCCCCACAGGAGCTACCCCCAGATAAAATGTCACCATGGCTTTGTTCCACGCACCCTATAGGCTAGCCAGACACACTGTACACCTGAGAGTCTGAAGGCCAAAGCGCAGTGTAGAGAAGAAACAGCTTCCAACGTCCCCACAATTTTTTAATCACTGCCATTTTACCTTCATTTACAGAATCAGGTTTGACAGACAATTGGCTCAGAGGTTTTAGCCTTACACCTATTTGATTAAACCACAAATAAATCATATATGGCTCATCATCAGTGCTAAACTGGCATCACTTTGCATTGCACAGAGATGTGATTAGATAAGAGCCCACTACAGTTAGCACTGTCTAATGCAACACCTTCTGAGCCTCAAACATTTGACATCTCCCGTCAAACCTGATTCTTTTTTCTTTGAACAATGGCAGCACCAGACCGAGTTACTCTCTGAGCCTCAGATGACTTCTCCCGGTGTCCCTAACGAGGCTGCAGCGAAAGCCCAACTGGTCCTCTCACAGCCAGGGCGGTTGCCATTGTCAGCTCCTGTTAGCTCAACCCTCTCTGGTTCACGTTTCAAAGAGCACAAACACACTCATCCCAAAGGAGCTCATCTATGCTCCTTCACCCACCCTGACTCCCCCTACCCCTCAATAAATGAATAAAAGAAGGAGCAGCTCTTGCAGGTAATCTGATTAAATACGACATTCCTGCTTTAAAGAGTGAGCTGACGAAGCAAAAATAAGACAGGACATTGTCGGAAGAAATTGTCGCTATACTCATACGTGACCCCTGCCCCAGCAGCTCTGCTCTTCTCGCTTGCTATCAGCTGAGAATCACGACATACTCCATTTTCCAAGGACATCTTTGAGTCTTATTAGATGAAAAATGGTATATGCTCCAGATTACTGGGCTTGTCAGTCACCCTAATTTGATGCAATCCCCACCAGGTCTCTTACTCTAATTGAGTTTCTTTTGCTTTAGCAGACATTTATGAATTCATATGTTTGAACTGTGATGCATGCTGCATAAGCCTATCTTCTTATCTAGGGCACATGCTCATGCTTTTCATGACAACCCAGCAACATGAGCTCAAGTATTTGTCATCCACCAAGGACTTAAATGAGCCTAACCAAAGTCTGCCATATGTGCTTGGGAAAATGTATTAGTATTTTACAGAAAAAAAATATGATTGGTATGCAAAATTCTTGAATTTTAGTTAAATTGTTACGCCTTGTTGTTTTATTATTGTCAAAGGGATTTATTTAAATGTGATAATTTATTCCATTAAACATATACATATGTATAAGATATATATTCCTCATTTACTTGATGAACCATTTCTGTTTTTATGTCATCTCTGCTGTCTTCTTTTTTCCCCTCAGGCTTGAGAGGGCTGACTAAGGAGGATGTATCGAGTTATGGAGTATGAATGAAATGACAAGCCATCTCAGTCAGATGGGGAACCACTCATTATACAGATTGCTTTATGGTGTTTCTGTTATGTAGCCAAGGCCAATGTCACCTCTCTCCTCAGTCTGGCCTCAGCATGAACAGGCATGGCTGCCTGTCTCATGGCTCAGCTCGCCATCTCTGAGCTGACACACTTTGCTGTTAAATTCTGCATCTGATTCCGTTTGCCTAGAGGTTATGAGGCTAGATCACTGACCCGACAACAATGTCAATAAAACATCGAAAACAGACACTTTTTAATGGAAGATTCTGAATCTTATTAGCAAGACATCTTGTTTCCGTCAGTGCTTCAGAATCCCCTCTGGCTCTTTGATAGCATCAGTAGCCACAGCAAGCAGGTGCACAGCAGAAATAAAGCCAATTGTGTTGATCAAATCATTCCCCATTCTACCACCCAGCATCTATTCCTTCACTTCTGTGTGCACGAACTGGCTGTGGCTTTTTAATGTCTATTAATGCACTCTGTGGTGCTATCCAAACATATGCTGGTTACAATGCTTTTCTCTTCTCTTTGTCATGTTAACTGCACTGCAATCTCTCCCATGTTGGATAATAGGTGGTTAATGGCTGCTTCTATCCCCAGACCAGGACTACTCGATTCAGCTCTGTGTTGTGATTCAGTCACAAGCAATCCTATGTGTGGCTGTGAATCTTGCAGCCTTCTAACCATTAGTAGCCTGTGCAATGCCGGTGGGTTTGGACTACACTGAGCCGCTGAGTTCAGCCTTATCTCTTGGCCTGAGAAGCCACAATTCTGTCCTCTGGATTGGCACCGTGTATAGCCTTGAGTGGCAGGCCCCTGCTCTAATTAAACCTACAGAAGCATTACCATAATTACCTGAGCAGTTCATTCATTATTTAACTTAACAAGGTAGCTCAGTGGCCAAACATACAGTGGATATGAGGTGTAATTTGGGAAAATGTCATAAAGACATTAGATATTTGACGGTTTAGCCCCAGTCACATGTAAAGCTTCTGGATGATGAGGGTTCAGAGATAATGGGTGAATATTTGGTCTTATTACATTTGAAAGTCTCTTCTGGTGATGTAGGCAAACACAGAAAAGCACTCTTATTGCACTGTCTATTAAGTTCAAATGAAATGTAAGTATGACCTTTCTAAGCTCCTTAATTCACTTAAATTGGCTCCAGAGGAGTCTAATTTAGCCCTTTACTACATGGGGGGAAATGGGCATTTGAGCAGTGGTGCCACCAGCAAATGGCACTGGACCCTGACTTGTTTGCACAGAAAAATGTGTTAGCTTTCTGTCTCGAAAAGATGGGACTTAAGAGCTTTGAAGGCCTTTTCTCTAACCTATTTATTCTTACCCACTGGATTGCATTACCATTATAATTCTGACCACAGCATTGTTAGTAAATGTAAATGGACATTTACATTAAAATGCAAATGCAGCACATAAAGCATGTGTGTCAGCATTTTTGTAACCCTGCATGAAAAATGTCACCCTAAGAAATGTGTTTGTGCATTTAGATGCCAGGATGATGGTACCAAATCATACCCAGCTGTACTCAGAACCCAGCCTGCTCTAGCTGGAGAGATAATTGATACACAATTCATGTCTAAAATGACGGGGGCAGATGATCAAGTTAGACTGGTGTGATATAACCTTGCACAATTATTGAGTCAGAAGATAATCTGTTTTGATGCAGCTCTTATACTCTTGATAATTCATATCATTACATTATTCTCACTCATACATAACAGCTGGATTCAGTGATGGCAGTCACAGCTTAAGTCATCCTTTCTATGCACTTTCACAAAAAAAAAAACTCTGGAGGTGATAAATCCACAATATATTGTTGTTCTCAGGCTGAAGCCCTGTAAATTCAGTGTTGAAGCTCTTAATATTTCAGAGAATTACGTGGTTCTTGTATGACTCAACATCACTGATACGAAGCTAAAATCTACATACTGTAAATCTAAGTCTCATGGTCTGACCTTTTTAACAGTTCAGCTAACATGATGTGGATCATTGAATTTCTGCCACTCAGGAATCCATATTCATTTTAATGCCTGTCAAGCATTGTTAACTTGTTTACTGCTATATTAAGCATCAGATATGCTGCCACAGTGAGAAGTACATAACCCGTGGCAATTTAATTCCAATGAAAGAATTAGGCTCACAGCAGTATTACAGAAACAATGAATTTCATTACATGTGTTCTTATGCAGCGCAGTCTGCAGATCTTGTATTTTTGATTTCATCAAATATTTATAAGACAACGAGGTCTGCTGTCGCAGATATATTACTTACACTGGTACACATTGTATTCAGCACATGGTAAATGATGGCTATGTTTACATTATACTTTCTGGGGTTAGTATGCATGCATTTGTGTTTCCACTGCAGTGTTTGCAGTACAGTTTGCTGTTGACTTAAGCACTACTGAGTTTGTAAGAGCAGGACTTGAATACACTGGAAATGTAAAAGCCTGAAAATCTATGGCATTGTATCAAGTGCAAACCAGTTCAAACAAAGCACAGTACTTCCAGTGCAGAGATATCATGAATCAGACAAAACAAAAGCCATAGTAAAGCCACTTCTCTTACTCCACAGTCAGGAAACAGAATGATATTACGAGACTTGTAGCTGTGCTCCAGTGACCCAGAAACACAAATTTCTAATTGCTCTGGCTGGCCTCTGGGGCTTCCATCACAAAGCTACGACCTCTTTACAGACAAACCATAGCACACGGTCCGTCAGGACCCCAAGGAGAGTCTGACAGACTCTGATCCCCTCTGGCACAGGAGCTCTCCCCTGAGAAGGCAACTTGAAATGCAACCTCCACGTCTATCTGTGACTCATATTTTATGACTGAACAGACACAAGTCATTGCATGTACCCAAACATTGATACACAATACACACTTTTGCGCTTATACACACAATAGTCATACACCCGCAGACGGCTCTATTTGTTCTCCCTTTCCCCTTGGAAGTGCACAGAAGGTGAGATGGACTGTATATGCTTTTTCAACCTTTCTCCTTTCTGGACAATCTAATAACATCAGACTGCGGTGATACAGCAAGGTTGCCTCTGGTCCAAGGTCACTCTCAGTTGGGCCCACAGCTGAGGAGGTATGCTAAGAGGAGGGGGTAGAGCGCTAAGCACACCGCCAACCTGATGCGATCTGATCCCAGATCAACAGGCCCCTATGATTACAGCGCAATGCATTTATAATTGAGAGCGATAAGGTCTATGCCATTTAAAATGTTGCAAGTGCACTGCTGATAATTAGTGATCCTGGAGGCAGCATTTTTTCACAGTACAGTGAGAAAGAGATGCCTGTGATGTGGATATAGACAAAAAACATCTACCAAAACTGTTGAGTGATGAAGAATTATGCAGTTATCATCTTTAATCTTATCTCTTGCAAGCATGATTTGAAAGCACAGCCACAAGTTCTTCTGGAATGCTGTTTGGTCTTTGAAACAATAATCTCCATAGTTTGGAAAATATGATCCACTAGAGTCCTCTCTATCTTTTTTCTGGGGGACATGTCAGGGGCTAATTGTTAAGAATTGAGTTATTGAGCTGTATGCCCTTCTTCAGCCCCTGAAGGACTACCACCAATACAAATAGCTTTCAAACACTATTGGAATTCAACAGGAGTTCCCGTGACTTACCCCCGCCATAATATTGTTCTAATAATTGGAGCTCACAGGCCATCAAATATCATGCCAGTTTGTTCAATTGATTCAGACAGGGTAAAGGAGGAGGGGAAAAAACATGCATTTTAAATGTTCCTATTTGTAATCCGAATAGCATTCCTTTGTTTGTGTTAATGATTGAAAATTCTTCACGACTAAAGCATTTTGTAATTTCTCTTCTGACTAACTTTATGTAAAATGGTATGCAGGGCTGTGACAGAAAAACAAACAAGTATAAACTGTATGAGAACCGTTGGTAGTGACTGCACTAAAACGCTTTGGCTGCCTGTATAATATTATCAAGTAATCTGATGGGATTCATTTTGATTGTGTGCTCTTCAACTGGAATACTCGGTGGACCAGAAGTGGGGTGTCAACTGCCTGTTTGCCACATTTGCCAGCCGTCGCTGCAGCACTGAAATGATGAGAGCTATATCGCAGTCCATCAGTAAAGGCAGAGGATTACTTTTTGTAGGGGACTGCTGACTTGGCAAGCAGCAGAATGAGGTGGAGTGAAGGCAAGTGGCAGAGCTGGATGATAATGAAAATAGTTGTGATAAAGATGTAATGGATGTGGATTAGAAGTAAAAAAAACATTCATGAATATCATAGTGAAAGTGTGTGATGGGGACTGACTCACTGTGATTACGCACAGACAGATCTCAGACAATCTGCACTTTAAAAATACCTTCCTTTTGCTGACTCCTTCTGCATATGCTGCTCTTATCACCTATGAACAGGATGGAGGCGCCAATATGTCCTATCAAACAGTAGTCATTCAGAAATGTTTGAACATGTTTTAAGGAATTCAAGTGCAAACTGAGTTTAATTAGAATGGCTGCTGATTAACACTGCAGCAAACACAGACTTGTGTCCAAAGAATATCAACAGTGTCTCAGCCACAATGTGTGCTGTCATCTGGTGTGGCTCGGCACATCAAAGTAAAAAAATAAAAGGACAAATGTTGCACAAAAGAAACTGGCACTAAAATGAATAGATGAGACCAGTCATTAATGAAAAAAATATGTGACTGATGGTTTAACCAGTTTGATGTCTGTTTCTCCACTTTTATGTATATATTTTATTTTCACAGCGCATGCAAATAGGGCATGTCTTGTGTTCACACTAGGTGCATTAGGGCCACTGTGCATGCATACTAATGCTTCCTCCGCTGCACCCTCCCACTTGACCTATGGGCGATCACTGCAGGTGACATCACAGATTTTGAAATTAATTTTTTGAGCTTCTGGATGTTTTAAGACATTACAAACCTCCACATTATTAAAACAGATCATATAAAGAGTCATTTCTGACCTTTTAGAAGCTGTGGGTGTGCCGTCAGTATTTCTACAGAGGTCTCTTTCATCATTGTGATCTATGGGGAAAATGCTGTCTGGGCTGGAGTGTAGCACCAGAGAATGGCCACTGGGGAAATCGGATTCAAGTTGAAGGGGTCATCTGTGTTCCTGTTCTGATACTTCCATGAGACACATTTATCTCCTCATTGTGCTGGTATTGTGCCAGTGTTGGAGACAGATCTGCCTACATCCCTCTCACTTTGAAATAGGGACAAAAACTCTCTGAGTCATTTGATAGTTTGCATATTTTTTAAACTAGTCACGATTGTCTCAAGCAGCGCTGAATACTTTGTGTTTAGTTATCATTTCTCTAGCTTGCTGGCACTACCTGTATCTCACTCACCCAGGCCCTGGAGGCAAAATGGCACAAATGTCTTGCCTAATGACACTACAGTTCAATTCAATTCAATTTTATTTGTATAGCGCCAATCATAATCGACGGCACTTCAACGATTATGTCTAGGCGCTTCATTACTACAGTGTGACTTATTGGAACAAAACAACCAACCTTACATTTTACAGGTACCTCACTCTGCCTTCTATAGCCACCCCAGCAACTAGAAAAAACATAGATGTACAGACAGTGCTTTTGCTATAGAACTTGGTGGTGGTGGAACATTTGCAAACGGAATGAGTCATAATCTCCCATCCCAAGAAAATACCACATAAAGCAATTTTGTTAAAATATGACATTTTCAGTGTGGTTTTGCATCTCATGCTGTTCACATATCAAGAAAGACTTTGAAAACGGTAACATGCAAACAAACCAATGCCAGGTTTATTCCGACATCATACATCCTGTGAGACAGACTATAAATAACATGTTTGTCCTGCCATGTATTAAACGCTAACTAGCTCAGCATCCCTCCCTCTGGTATACAATATACCCAAAGGGAAATGTGAATAATAAAGACTTCAAATGACAGGCACGCAGCAGGGTTAATGATAAAGGTCAGCTTGCCAGCATGCAGCCAGTGAGTGTAAAGGACAAGTGGCATGAGGTCACAACTCACATGGGCTAGCGGCCAATATATGGGAGCAAGACCCGCGATACTTTAGATCCAGATGAGGGGCTGCTACTCTGCTGCAACATCTCCCAATGAGCCTGCCATGTGCTGTACACTTCACTGATGCTTTTATTAGCCTGCTACATTGTGTTAGTGATGACAGAAACTAATACAGTTTGATATGGGAAAACACAGCAAGGCTCATATCAGTGTAAACAAAACAGGAACAGATGAGACCTCCAAATATGAGTGGAGGAATCTTTGTACAGCATGCTAGTGAGGATGTGCATTTTCAGTATTACACTCACATTGCAGAAGAGAGGCAGGATATTCAACTGCGTAGACTGTGCTATTGAAAAAATATCACGGAAAGAGACAGAGACAGCGCTCCGGAGTCCCAGCTTTGGTTTGACAGGCAGTTCCACGGAGAGAATGTCAGCCAACACCTGAAGCCATGTAACTTCAACAAGACATTCAGGATTTATCAACGCATTTCACTACTATTATTCATGAGAAACAGGCATGCGGCAGCACCTGACGCTCACATCTGTCCTATGTGATATTTACTAAGACTCCCTTGAACTTTTTTCGCCTGCAAAGAACAAAGCCGCTTTTTGTTCTACAGGCTAATCTCAATTAAACCATGCTGTTGATTACCTTGTGCACAGTTTTTGTAAATCTGTACAGAATGAACACTAAAAAAGCTAAATCCACTATTAAGAGGTGTATAAATATTAGTACATGCAGCAGTGTCATTCCTCATCATCCTACCATTATTGTGTTGCTGAGATAGTGTGAATGACTAAACTAAAAGTTACAATTTTGTGAATAACTTCTTAATCCATTTTACTGGAAAACCAATGTCTTGCGAAACACATTTTATCCTCTAGTAAACAGTGCAAATCGATTTAAGTGATGAAGGCAGAAAAGTTGAACTGTGTAACTTGTGTGTGGTATCAACAAGAAAAATAAAATAAATAAACAAGTAAGATTGTGTGTAGGTGTTCTGACTTGCCCTGCATGCCCTTACACACACACACACACACACACACACACATTGAGAAAGAGAGAGAGAGAGAGAGGGCTACTGCATCCACTCTACAACCTCCCATAATTCAATCTGATTCCCTTTACAGCTTATTACAGCATTTTAATTAACCCCCCCTCCCATTTTTTTTTCAGAATATTTACAGGTAAACCATGTCTGACTTACTCGGTAAATATGTAATTTCCAAATGCATTGTTAGAAGTCAACCATCTGCACTACTTCTCTGTAAGCTGCTTCGTCATGCTATAATTTCATTTCCCCCTCCAGGCTGCTGTTGATCCATAACTTTATTTTTGTTGTTTACCCACATTAGAATCAAAACAAATCAAAATACACTGATGAAGTCAGATGGAAAAGGTTGGATCTCTGTCTGTATCTGGGTGCTGCTATCAAACATCATGAGGATATTCTAGTAGCGCTCACACTCATGTTACCATTCATTCTTGTGTAGTCAGTTTTAAAAGTGCACGCTTGTTTTGCAAATTGATACTTGAATTCCAAGACGTAGTTGTTTTTAATTACTGCTGCAGGTTTGTTAAATTCTCAATTCTGATTGGTCATAGAATGCATTCTATATCTTTAGCATGATATTACTTTAGCAGAACACATTTCTATTCTATGCACAGTTTCAACTATTTATTTAAGAAAATTAATTAAAAGTTTGATCAATTATTTTATATTCAATTTTAATCCAATTATGAATTACTCAATAATTATTAAGTGGGATAACATATAACAAGATTATTGTATAATCTACATACAGTGGGGACAATAAGTATTGGGAAATGTAAAAATGTGCAAGTTCACCCATTTAAAAAGATAAGAGAGG
>JAQQAE010017699.1:0-11393 GCA_029823295.1 Pseudamia nigra
TCTGTAACGACCCTGGCCTAGTTGGAACTAACACCTCTTAGGGTGTATCCTGAACCACAGAGTATAAATTCTGGTTGCCTGCATGAGCTTTTAGAACTCAAGAAGTTTCCCGGATGGGTGGCGAAACGTCTTCAACCAAATTTCCAGTCCAGTCGATGGAAGAAAAACCACACGCCTTGGCAACATCTATTTTATATGCAATTGCTGAATTGCCTCCAATATCCATTAAATTGTGCCCTTTATATACTCACTCATAAAACACTTGGCCACTGGCCAAAAAGTCCATGATTACATTTCAGTATATGATAATTCAAGTAATCTGAGAAGACTTCCTCATTTCTGTGGCCAGCCTGTTTCTGGGCTGTGAAAAAATCACATGAGGCTTAAGTTTAGGCATGACTCAAGTGTCTTAGACATAGGGAAAATGGTCAGAGAGAGCGACCCCCACTCCCCCCCACCCCCCAAACTCAGTGATCAAACTAGGTGGCAACTCGGTTTGGTCTACTGTTCCTCCACCTACGGTACTAGGTTTGTGGAATGATAATGTTTATGAGGAGTGGTATGTTACTTCTTTAACCACTAGAGGGCACTGAATTCTGAAATGCACCTAGTCCTTCTGTCATATTGTACTGTACACATGAACATGTGACACATGAGGTTGTTATTGGTTGGAGGCCCATATGACTGATGGCTGTGATTACCATTCACTGAGCAGATTCAATCATACATGACACTGCTGCTCTCCATCATGGCTCCACACAGATGGAAACAGAAAGGTGGCTTCTCTTTGCCACATTGGTGTGAAATGGCGTCATGTTATGTTTTTCTAAAAAGGAGAAGAAAGTTCCAGAAGGACTATGTGTACTTTTAAATTCAGGTGTTTTTTCAACTTGACTTCAAAGCAGCTCAAAAGGAAATAACCCAGTAGAAAAGTACTGTACAGTATTTAAAAAGCCTAATTCACTCTCTTTTTCTGTGTCAACGTGTGGCACCAAGAACAAAAGACAGCAGACATAAAGAGATCTAAAGACATTTTGTTGCTGCAGGTATGCCACCTTATATGTATATTCAAATTCAACTTATAGTGGTGCTAAACAATGCTTCAACAGCACTGCTGAATATATTTTTCCCTTAGTGCTGTAGATCTTTGGAAGTAATTATTAAACCATCTGAAATTTTTCTAATTATATCATGATCAAATAAACTGCAGTCATTCAAGTGGCTCCCACATGACCTCTTCTGATTCAGTTGACATTTTTACCGCAGTAACTACAACATATTTAATGAACTCATACCAAATTTGAAAACTTTTTGAGTTATAAACTTTTAAAGCAGACAAGGGTATGGTCAATATTTGGGGCTTCAAATTCACAATTTTTTTCTGTCATTTTTGAGCCCTCATAACTTTGTATGTTATATATAGTAGGTAGATGAACAAAAATGTCAGGGTTGAAAGACACATACCACCTCTGTTGAAAACACAAATTATCATACTGACATGTGCATTTGGGGTCTCACAACATTTTCAATTAAGATTTTTTTGGTAGCCAAATGACACAGATCATGCATCTATATCTTTGGAAATATGTAAGTTTGATAAACAGAGCAATGATCAGTTTAATGCCTAGGATACAGAGAAATAAAAATAAGCACATTAAGCACACTACTCACATTAATGATTTGTTTTATAATTACAGGGAGGAAATCTTGAAAAACTAACATAATGTGGGATAACATATTGGTCGATGACAGCTAGGTCATTTGAAAGAACTGGTCTTTATCTACATTTTGATACTAACAGAAACTCAAAACTCTGAATCCTTCTGTGTCAAAAAAATTACAAAATTAGCTTAATTGTCATAATCTGTGGTGTTTCCATGTACTATGGAAATGAAAGCAACGTAAAGTTAACATTTTTATTTACACACCAACATTCAATATGAACATTTTGATTTACAATTCATATTAAAACATTGGGATCAGTATTTCAAATTGACTTAGATTTAAAGTCCCTAGTTATCTTAAATCAGAAGAGGTCATGTGGGACCTTTCCTCAGAATTTGTTGATTTTATAGAGTGACCCTGCAAGAGCTATCTCCAAAGCTTTACAATATATAAACATTTCCACATGAAAGCAAAAATCTTGATGACTGGTTTAAAGACAGGAAACAGCAAATTGACTTTAACATTAACCACCCAATTTAAATTGAGTGTAAGGCTTGTGAATCTCTTGATAACACTCGTTTTCTAGCTCTGGCTTGTGTCTCAGTAACAATACTGACAAAACATCTTCAAAGTGTGAAGTGTTGAGAGGTCACTTGGGAATAGTTGCTCTGAAAAATAACTCACCAGCATTAATTACTGAGACCATCTGCTGTAGCTGTCTGAAGATGATTCAGATATTAAAGGGTTAAAGCTGTCAAATATTGATCAAAGCAATAGAAAAGAATGAATTTGTGTTACAGTCTGTTTGTTGCTGAAACTCCTTTAAGTGACAGACATTTTTTTTACATGTCCTGTAATGATGCTGTTATGTTGCTGATATACAGTACATCTGTATTTTGTTCTTTTAATTTAACTGTTTTTTTTCGATACTGAGCGCTCCTCAGCTTGGTCACATGGTTGTCGGTATGAATTCTATAATGTTACAGCCCGTAGCCCACAATGTGCCAAGCAACATTTAGTCGTCTACTTGACATTCATAGTCCGCAAGGCTTTCATTTGCACAAAAATCACTGCGTATGAAGGCAATTTAGCTCTCTCATTAAAAAGGCATAAACGCCCTAGAACTTAATGGAATCTCACTGTGGAAGAGCGAGCCTTTAGAGTTTCAAGATAACATCTTAAGATTGTCACACTCAAAAAAGAGGTGGGGCTGGCATTGCTTCAGTGTTAACTTTCATTACAGTTCAAATGAATGAAAATACATGAGTGCTGTCATTTAGGTATTCATCTGTGAAGCAGTGTAGTTAGGTATTTGTAAAAGTCACATAGTTTGCAACAATTTTATTTACGAAGTGAATGACTGTATAAGCTGCACTTAGTAAATTCACCTTCAACAATAATTACTGTGTCAGGACTTGAAAGCTAAGTGAGTGGAGGTTAAATCCAGTCCATATGCGATTGTGATCTTAATCAGCCACAACCTGTGTGTTAGTTTTGTTATCTGACCCCCCCCCCCAAACAAAATAAATCACAGTGAGATAATAGAGTGTAATGCAGACTTTGTGGAAATAGCTCACTATGCAAGCTGGAATCCCACAGTGCAATTTTAAAATGCATTTGATCACATTTCATTTTTATTACTATACACTTTTTTTACTTCCACTGTGCGGCTGCAGATAGAGCTTTGTGTTTAACCTTGTGAAAACAAGCGTCACTCCACACAACATGCAAAGATGCTTAAAGAGAAATTATGCCTAAAGGTAACGACTTCCTCCATCCCTGCTGTCTTTAATTTCAGCAGCCATGAAACGTCACATCGATATTACCGACAGTAAGGTGACCGAGACAGATGAGGAACCTTTTTATCAGTCACTTTATGAATTGTAACATCATGTATCCTCAAGTCTCAAACAGAAGAACAATAAAAAAGGTATGCTGTGAAAAATCCCAAATGTGTTGTGCTCAGAACATCAATAGGTAGTTTTGTTATTATTAGCATAAAATGGTCTAATGACCTTAGACTGAGATTATAGTACAAGTCACATCTGAATCTTCTCTTCCTCATCTCTTGTGTGGAGATGTCCTTGGACTATGAAAGATAGAGTGGTTTCAGTATGCAAGGTCTCTGTGGCACATCTGTACATCTCTGCACTGGCCCGTTTCTCTCAGACAAGATGAGAATGAGACTGGAGACATGCATTATTTGTAACCGATACCATTCCTTAATGGTGTCTGTGCTCCCTCTTGGCAGCCCATAATGGACCGTTTTTGAGGTTCTCAGCATCTTGTTCAGCTTTTTGATGGTGACGGAATGGGGACAGAGGGTGTCACCTGGGAAGAAACAAGAAGAACGATGGGACCTTTCATTTACTTGTCAGGGAGCTGGCATTGCTAGCACTTGACATGGTGTGCATACATAGAGTGCTTGTATGAGGAGTGGCAGATTCAACAAGGGGAGAAATTGCCCTTCAAAAGACTAGCATTTCATCTATTTCTTTACATAGTTTGTGGTAGGAAAGAGCGATATCAAATGTTTAAGGAGGCTTTGCTATAGAATAACTGTTGTTACAAATAAGGTTTGAGACTGGAAGGTTAATTTTTTTGCTTCTTGATAAGACACACAACAACTCACTGAACAGTCGCCTCACAGGAAACCACTTCATAGATTGTAGCAATGCTGAGCTATGTGCCACCTGAACAATTGAGTATGTGGTGACATCTGTGGTTTCTGACTGCTTAACAAAATAATATGTGATTTCTACGTACAGTACCATGCAAAGATACCGATGACACAGATAGCCTTGCACAGAGAGCAGAGCATTAAATGGCTTAGTATAAAGGACTGAGATGGATTTATAACAGAAAGTGAGTACAGTATAATGTTTATAATTGTGCTTTAACTACCATAGAATAATAAATGGTGTGTTATTGTTACCTATGTATATGAGCTGTTTGTATCGGTGAATGATTTGGGATCATACCACAGGCTTCCAAGATGGTGTTCGTTCATGCACTATGGAAAGCTGCTCAGTGGCGAAGCAACAAAAATTGTTTTGGATTTACACGTTATTTCCACATTATGCAGCGCACTGCGCATGTGCACGAGTTGTCCCCCCTCTCCCTTCCCTCATGCTTGTCAAATGACTGCTCAGACTGTGCACCTCCATGTTATAAAAACTGATAATATAAGGTTATTTCTGGTGGGTTTTTTTGTTGTTGTTTTTTGTTTTTATAGGTATCCTGTCAGCAGTTTTACAAATGTCTCTTTCACCATTGTGGTCTGTGAGGAAAATGCTTTCTGTAGAACTAGCAAATGGCCACTAGGGGAATCAGCTTCAAAATTTAGCCGTTGTCTGGTTTCAAGTTTTTATGACACATGCATGTTTAGGATGACGCCATGCATGTTTTGCTACTGTATCTTTTCTGTGGCAGCTCAAAATGGACAAAACAAACACTCGGCCAGCATAGGACCTACTGTACACACTTCAATATAAAACAACAGCTTGAATGTAGGGACATGATAATGGCATTTAGAAGATGAAGAAAATAAAGAGGAATAGAGGATTTTTCTTATTATTGATCACATGAAAAAAGTCATCAGCAAAATGACATCTGGATAAGTGACACCCCAAAACTAGGATAAACAAAGTAGGTCAGTTTGTTGATTGATTAGCACTGCTGGATGATGCTCACAGATGATGATGTTTCACCTGCAAAACACTGCAGACACACTTGTGCATGGAAAGGAATGACCGAATTGTACCCTGACATCACCTTTAAATATCACTAGATAGTACATGCTTAACCTTTAAGAGCAAGAATAAAATCTTTGCCAGCGCTGAGACCTATAAGTTACAAGCTATACATTGTATTTTGCAAGCATGAATGCACCTCTGCCTCCCATCTTTACTCAAATCTGACTGACTGTGATCTGCCATTTCATTTTGTCTACAGTTTGACCTCCTTTGCTGGTGGAGAAATGGGGAACAAAAATTAAGGTTGAAGATACTGTAGGCAGTGTTGATAGTATAGTGACTGTATGACTAAAGTGAATTAGATGCACTACTCTGAACTGTAAAAGTGTGGAAATACACATCTTACTGCCTATGGGGATATCAAATGGGAGGATTTGTATACAAGTAGCTCTACAAACAAAATTATTGTAAAGACACTTCTTATGTGAAATTACAATAACTGAGCAGGATAAAGGCTTTGTTGTATGAGGTGGATAGAAAATCTAAATGTTACTGAGCACTGGTAAGAGTCTCCCTGCTGTTCTTACCAGTATTCTGTAATTTGAGACCAATTAGACAGTGTAATATGACAGCACAGCTTCAATTACCAGGATAGTAGAAATCCTCCTGTCTAATTATGCTCTGTTTTAATCTTTCTCTTTCAAAGATCTCTCCGAGAGACAGGGGAGGAGGAGAAAAGGCGTGTACTCACATGGTTCTGAATTAATAACACCGCCAGAGGAAAGACACAAGTACACAGGCTGGCACTGGAAACCACCGTACATGTCACATCACATAACACGGGGCTGAAGACATTGAGAGCTTTGCATACCGTCATGAGAGCTTGACTCTCTCAGTGGAATAATTTCAGCCACACAGCTGCAGCTTGTTATTCTCTTACTGCTTCACTATACACATTATATTATTACATATTTAGTGTTGGGAATTTAAGGTAAAATTCCCATTTAGAGTTGTTTTAATCAGTTCTGTCATGGAAATAATCATGATTATGCTTGTTGGAGTAACAAACGCTGAGCAGCACAGCAAAAAGCAAGAGAAGGGAATGTATAAATCTGGAAATAATGTCATTCATGTCTCAGAATCTTAAAAGAGCAAGTATTTTGACCAGTGGACAGAAGCCAGTGAGGCTTTTTTAAATTTCCATCAACAATATTAAGCACAAATAAGCAGCTTTTTACCAGCATTAATATCCTTATTTGTCTCTTGAGAAGAACACAATATGTTCACTTCTCTGAAGGTCAAAATATTCTTCTAGAGTTTAAGTGTGATTTGGCAGGCATTGCCCATTAAAAGTTTGGACACACTTTCTCCTTCACTGCTTTTTTCTTTATTATTATTATTTTCAATTTTTACACTAACACAGCTCTATGCTAACATTTTTTCTAAGGAGTACATGTACTCCTAAACAAAAAAATGAAGGAGGGCACAAAGAAATTTAGGAGCATAGTTAAAAAAATGTTTAACCCTTTCACACATGATGTCCACTGCACTGGACAGGTAAAAGGGGACATTAAATTTCTAGTAACTAAAGAAGCAAAGACAAAAGTAAAGCAAAATGCAATAAGACAGTGAGTATTGTGACTTAAAATGAACAAAATAATCTGGAAAAGGAAGCAACATAAAAAACAAAAGGTACAAAATAATAAGGAAAATGAATAAAAGTGAACAAAATTGGAAGAAAAATGAACAAGAAAATCAAAAAATGAAAAAAAAACTGAACAAAAATCAGATGAAAAATCAACAAAATAAGAAGCAAAAGAAAAACAATCAAGAAAATAAACCAAATTACACCCAAAACCAACAAAAATAACAAGAAAAATAATGAAATCAATAATCAAGTAAATTAACCACGTTCGATGCAAAAATAAGAAAAATAAACAAAAATAAACCAAACAAGCAAAAAAGTGCTTTAAGAAATGAACAACACCCAGAACTTTCAAATTGTGTGGTTGACTCATATTTTTTTTTATAAATTATCAAATAGTAATAAAGTATAATAATTATTGTATTTCACATATTGCACATAATTTAACTATTTTCAACTATTACTTCCTCTAAAATATGTTTCATTATTTTAAATATTGTTTAAGGATAAAAGTGTCAAGTGTCCAGTTTCTTAATTTATAATAATAATCATAATTATAAATAAATAATAACAATAATTGTTATTATTATTATTATCTAACCTTTATTTAACCAGGAAAGAACTCACTGAGATTAAAAATCTCTTTCACAAGATTATCCTGGCACAGACATAATAATTCTTACATGAAAGTGTATTGCATCAACTCATTTTCTTTCTTTCTTTTTTTTTTGTGGAGTCTGATTAGTGGCCCAAATTTCACAAAAGGCTCTTTTTGTAACAAAGCATATGATGTTCATCTTGAGCCTCCACCGTTTCTCCTCTTCACACCTGTTCAACAGGTACACATTGGATTTGCCACAGCGAGTTCTTGTGTTTCACTATGGTATATTTTTTCACATGTGGGTTTTCTGACACCAACAACCAGTCGCCTGCCAGTTTTTGACCTCTACAGTATTTGCAGAACATGTTATTTTCAAACTTTAGCCATGGAAATATTTTGAGCCAGTTTGTGTTGAATGTGTATGCCCTAACATCAGCATCTTTAGCAAGACCATCGCTTGCCACCTCAGTAAAAGTTAGCAAGTCTTCATTACTTGAACTTTGTGGTTTTCCCTTACCGTGTTCCTTTTCTTTGCCTTTCTCTTCATCTCACTTGAGTTTGAAATAAAATGTAACAGACTTGAGTTTCACTACTAACAACGCTGTCCCACAGACACCTTTTGACCTTACTCATGCAGCAAGTCGAGTGATGGTCCCTCTCCAATGGTCCCACTTCACCACAGCAGCATAATCGCAGAGGGAGTTGCAGTTTTTGAATGATTAGCAAGAAAAACATAGCAGGACAGGAGAATTATAGTTGTTGAACACCGTGTGAGTAAATTATTTTCTGGTTCATACATACATATTTTATGGGCAAATGCAAATAAAATACCCCTGTTTAATACTGAAGACATCCAAACTGTGAAAGGATGTGCATGAAGTAATGTGGTAAACAAAAAAGTGTTCAACAATCAAGAACACATTGTCAAAAGTAGCCACATTTAGCTTTGATGACAGCTTTGTCATCTCATCCAATTCACAAGGTAGTCACCTGAACAGTTTTCAAATCACAGCTGTTTCTAATTTGTACCATTTCTTGCCTTCTTAATGTACTTTAGACCGTCAGTTGTCTTGCACAGAGGAAGGTTGGGTACAGAGTCAAAAGCCACTATAGTGACTATACAAATCTACAGTACCGTATATTGCGGCACAAAACACTCACTTAAGTCAGTTAAGTCACATCGACAGAAGTTGGATTCATTATCAAAAGAGACAAAGTCAAAGATAATGTGAATGTGGATTTACTCTAGATTGTAGCTTCTCACAGTGCAGTTCAGTTAATTACAATTGTTCATCATTAAGAAGCTGTGAGAAAACAATACAGTGTATACTGACTGTCAAATGTTTGGACTAAGCTTCTCCTTCAGTGTTTTTTCTTTATTTTCAATGTCGTACATTAATACTGAAAACATCCAAACTGTGAAACAACACATTCAGATTTATGTAGTGAATGAAAAAGTACTGAGCAGCCCAGAGCATGGTTAATATTATCGACTTCCAAGGCAGGGACATTTAGTTTTGATGACAGCTTTGCACACTCATGGCATTACATGGAGTCAGAGTCCTGAGAGTGCTGCTACAACTACTGTACAAATCCATATTATGGTAAAAAACACTCTGTTCAGTAAAGAGAAAAGACAGTCCAGCATTACTTTAAGGACTAAAGGTCCATCAGTCCAAAAAATCTCCAGAACTTTGAAAGTGCACTCACCAAAACCATCAAACGTGTTATAAATTGGTGATTATTGAGTCCGGTAATTCAAATGAACTTATCTTCTGCAGCAGAGGTAGATCTTGGTCTTCCATTCCTGGGACAATCTTTTTGGACAGAGTGATCCTCATTTTTTAAAGTAAAGATTTATCTTTTCTCTTTACCTAGCCAGATTTGCACAGTTGTTGTAGTAGCACTAATAGGGTTATTGACTCTGTACCCATCCTTCCTCTGCACAAGAAAACTGATGGTCTGAAGCACATTGAAAAGGCAAGAAACGGCAGAAATGAATTTTTGAAAAGGCACGTGTGATATAAAAACCATTCCATGTGATGAGAGAATGCTATGAGTGTGCAAAGCTGTCACCATAACAAAATGTGGCCGCTATGCACAGTCTAAAATAAAATATGCTCTGGGTTGTTTAAGACTGTTTTGTTTACTACATAAATCCATACTTGTTCTTTTACAGTTTGGATGTTTGTAGTATTAATGTATAATGCTGAAAGCATTAAAAATAAGGAAAAGCCACTGAAGGAGAGGGTTTGTAGCATATTGTCTGGTCTTATGAATTTGGTCTTATTTTGACTGATTGAAAGTGTTCATATCAGATGATGAAACGTAATAGGCTGATTATACTGTGCACTGCACCAATTTAATGATATACGTGTTTTTGAAACCTTTACATACTGAGCTCATATTCTTTAAATCTACAAAACTGACACAGACCATCTCCAGATAATTCAGGCAATAACTTCCACAATCTTAAGCGATTTTACTGTTCCTGCCCATTGAGCCAGATTACGTTGTAATGAATACGTTTAATCAAGAACAATGGGGCCAGCATTGATTTTATGACCATATGATTTTACCCTAAGTAACTGGGTTTGCAGCACTCTGCTTTTTTTGAACTGCAGCAGCCTTGAGCTTATGACCTCTGTGAGAGTCAGACTGATAATAACTGAAATAAAAACAGTATTCTTATGTATAATAATTCACACAGAAAAAGCCTTGATCTACTTGTTCTTTTGTTACTTACTTTATTTCCAAATTTTCTGTGTGTGTGTGTGTGTATATATATATATATAAGTAACCACTTTAATGCACATTTTTAATGGACTGATTCTCTGCTAGTTTAGCTGCTGAGGAAATTGTCACAAAATTGATAATGGAAGCATTTTCTCACACTAAGTTGCCTGATATTGCATGGAGCCCATTATACTGATTTTTATACTGTATGTAACTTGGTAGTGGGTAGTCAGTTACTGAAATTCTAAAATGCTCCTTTTATCCAGTTATTCTCTTCATACTGAGCTTTCATTAAATCTCCAAATGGTCTGTGCTTTGTGTTTTATAGTAATGAAGTAAATGCGTCTTGCATATAAGAATAGTTGAGTGAGACAGACATGTAGATGAGGGAGATTATTGAACTTTCTGAAGCTCATTTTAGTCTTTGCTGGGCACAGAGGATCAAGCCAGCAGCATTGGAAGGGTTTTAACCATGGCTATAATCCTTGCCCTGCCGAGAGTCTGTGGAAATTCAGGGGTAGTGTGTGTGTTAATTCAAATCAGAGCTACAGAGGGCTAGAGAGAAAAGGCTGCAGAGCAGAAAACTAAAGGAGAGGAAAGGAGCATTTATGGGAGCTATGTACTGTATGTTGCATCTGCAAATCACACTGGAATGGTGAAAAAGCAAAAACCAGAGAATGGTTTTATCCTGAAATGATAAAGACCATGAGTGATTTGGCTGGTGTTCAATGGCTTTAGTGATATTGTCTGGTGTAGCTGCCAACTAATCTGGCTCAGAACTATACAATATATGGTAACAATAAGGGTATTGTATAAAAATCACTGCAAAACTCTGAGCTAAATGTATCTAGTCTTGCATTTACAAAGCAGCAGCATCCTGCACTTAAGGAAAGAACTTAGAACTAACATTAACAGCTTAGGCCAGGACTCAGCAACCTTTGTAGTGCTTGAAAAGCGCTGTTTCAGATAGAAAGTAGAAATACACTCAACAAAAATATAAACGCAACACTTTTGTTTTTGATCCCATTTTTCATGAGATGGACTCAAAGAT
>JAQQAE010017701.1:0-11392 GCA_029823295.1 Pseudamia nigra
CTATCAAACATTTAGACAGATTTGTGGACAACATTTGAAAGAAATGGTAATATTGTTTATCTGGAATGAATTTCAGATCTTTGAGTCCATCTCATGAAAAATGGGATCAAAAACAAAAGTGTTGCGTTTATATTTTTTTTGAGTGTATAATGTAGCAGCAGAGCAGTTTTATCACGTATTCAACATATTACATAGCAGCAGAGCAGTTTTATCACATATTCTTGCATGTATCACACCTGTACAACCCCCACACAAGCAGAAAACCCACATGTACACTTGATAGCCTCTAATTCAACATAGAGGGGAAAACAGAAGCAGAGACAGACAGATGATTTAAATCCAGCTCTGGCTCGAGGACATTTTTACAGCAACTCATTAAAGGCATCCTCTGCAGTACCTGGTAAGCAGAGACCGGAGACATGTAGGGAGACATAGCAGGCTGCACTGTCATTATCCTGTTGGACACTGGATATGGAGATGGGTAATACCTAAACAGAGACAGCATTTTATAATACAGCTTAATTCCCAGGCTGGATAAAAGCTAACTTCCTTAAAAGTCATGTAAAACATACCCGTTCTGTATAGCTGCTGAGGAGGGGTCATAAGTAAGAGTCATTGCACCCTGTGAGGAAATGAGAAATTATTAGAAGATGTTATTGTATAGTGAATCTTTACTGCAGTTTTTTAGTTTTCCTACATTATCTACACAGAAATGAGCAAAACATCAGAATACGTGGTAAAAAAAACAGGTACATACTAATCTCAGGTCTCCTGTTTGTCCATTGGGAACATATCCGCTGTGAGCATGTTTTTTTCTTTGACTGTCTGCAAACTTGCACAGCAAAGGCTGAGAAGGAGCTGTGGGCAGATTACAGGAGAGGTTACTAAAACATCCATTAGTGGTTATATAATGCGTATATCTGTCACTGTCTTCACTATTTTTACCCTGCAGAAATGTGAAATTTGCTCTTACCCAGAGCACCAGAACCTATCTTGATAAACTTCCCGTTGAAATGAGAAATCACTGCATTACACTGGTCTGTGGTGTCCATCCTAGTGAGGGGAAAAAATTAAAAGAACAGTCATGACTCATGTTCGGATCACACTGAGAGGATCTTCTGTGCAACTTGAACACAAAGTGTCATTGTTATACATGACGCAAATTGGACTTTTGGTCCTTCATGCTTAAATTGAACATGGCTGTTGCTCAACATTTTAATGCTAAATACACTCTGGTTCACATTTTATTCATAAATTACTAAACATCATGGATGATTAAGGTTTTTTCAAGCTTGGCTTTGTATTAATAAATAGAGCTCACACACAGTCACAATATTTTCACTTGATTAAAGTTATTTTTAACACTGTGGGAAATGAAGCGTCTCTATATCCTAACACTAATTTAAAGACTGTGTGAAGAGACAAGCAAAATGCATGATCACAAATTTGCCAACAGCAATAGTCGTAAATAAAGAGACATCTGCCATGCTGCTTGTCCAAATAGTATCAACTTTCTTCTATTTGGTGAATGTATTTCTACATCTGTGACAACCATGATGGACTCCAGGGCACATGTCCGTCTCTTAAGCTCAAAGATGCAAAAACCTGCTCTTAATTTGTCTTATATTTAATATGGTGTGTTTTAATGCACAGAAACTGTCATGTCACTGCTGATCACCTGCCAACTAAAACGTGATTTTCGTTCATTAAAGCTGTACATGTGATTAAATTGAGAATATATGAGCGCTTGTCTTTGTAATTCCTCCGCGACTGACCTGGCGAAGCCCACGCCTCGGCTGTTGCCACTGTAGTCTCGGAGGATGCGTGTGGAGATGACCTGCCCAAATGGCTGCAGCATGTTTTCTAGTTCTTTCTCATCCACAGAGAGAGGCAGGTTGGAAATGTACAGGTTTGTGGGGTCTTGCTCCTGTTGCTGCGCACATAAAAGAAAACAGAGCATTAGAGGACTATATGAAATACCTTTGTAGAAATGCACCAGCTAATTGTGCTAATCAGCATTTACATTGATCATACTGAGCAGATGGGCTGTAATATAAATGATCCACCCTGAATACAGATTCTTTAACATCGTTATTACAGAATTAATGCTTCATTCATACACATATAAAGAAACAGTACTACTTTTTGCATTGTCTGGTATAAGACATGGTCATAGTAGTTTCAGTAAACTATGGTTAAGGGTCAGTAGAAGACATTTGCTTAAACAAGCATAAACAAGCTCATATGTGCACACACACCCACCCACCCACACGCACACACACACCCCACACACACACACACCGACACACGCACACACACTCTCACTGTGCGGCAGCTCAGCACCACTACATCGCTCCCTGGAAACAGCAGGAGAGCAGCGTAGCCTAGCTACCGCAACACACAAACTGTATTCTGTGGTGTTTGTTCCAACCAGAGCAGCTACATACATGTCTCCAGAGAAAAACCCTCCATCACTGAACTCTCACCCATGAATTTAAACAAAGCAATGCAGGCATTGCTGGGAATAGGAATGCACTGGAAGAAATCTGATGATCTGGACAATTTCCACTTCCCACTGTGACACAAATACCAGCTGTGGTGGAGGAACACTGCATTACATCAAAAAATATTTTGAAAATGTAAAACCACTTGGCTATTGTTTGAATTTGTCACAAAGGATGCAGCACGGCCCAGAATATCAGGCTCTAATGCAGTGACATAATAATAATGCTGTTAAAACTGACGGTATAGCCTAACCGAGGTGATATGTGAGTGTTTGAGAAAACTGCTGGTCCTGTGTGTGATGTGTCAGTCACTGCCTGCCTGGCTGACTGGTTATTTGGCAGAGAGAGATGTGACATCTGGTTTCTACAGTGAATATAAATGGGGTCACGGGAAGAACAGCTTGTCAGTTAAGGTCATGTGACCAGTCTAATGTCATTCTCTACCACACAGCAGACACATGCACACATTACAGAATAAACAACCTGGGGAGACAACCCACAACATGCACATATGCACACACACGTTTGGAACAAACTCACCTTGGCCATCTGCGCCTGGATGCCGCTGGTTTTCAGAGCATGTACTGCTTTTAAAGCAGCCGCTGGGCTGTCAAAGTCCACAAAGCCATAACCTGTAGTTCATAGAACAATATTATACAAAATGTGTCACAAAATGTGAATTAAAACCATGCTGACTAATAAGCAGTGACAGGGAGTATATACTGATATTTATTACTGTCAGTAAACACCACAGATATCACCTTTTATTTTCTATCTTGATAGAAAATAAAAGGTTTTCTAAATTGCAACTAGTCACAGCTTTATTGATCTGTTATTTCAGGATAACTGACCATTACAAGCCCAGCTTTATTCAAACCAAACAAATACATGTTCATCAGTGTTATTTTTGAGTGAATGTGTGTCATTAATGCAAAATAAGAAAACACAAACTCACATTTCTCCCCAAATTATTAATAAAATAGCTGATCAAATTTGAGCTTGACTCCCCCCTGCTCAATATTTACTAAATATAACATATATATATACACACTTTTATGTACTGACAGTCATGGATTTCCATTGATAGCCATAAGCTATGCAAATAATCCTGCAAAGACACTACATCTACTTGAGTTACCAGTCAGTTATCCATTGCAAGATTATTTTGTTATCATGTTATTACAATGCTCACTCCAATTTTCACTTTCTGTTGCACAACCACACATCAACATATGTTCTGAGAAAAGTAAAAGGGGGAACTTTCACTTTTCAAGCCCAGTGTGATGGATCACACATCAAGTCTGTACAAGTTGTTTATGAAAAGGAAAGAGAAGCAGTTAAACACTTTACAGAACTATGGTTTGGGTTGAAAAACAGACATCTGAGGTGATATAGAATATGGTAGCAGTTACATGTAAGCAGAATGATTTTATTTCTCTTAATAAATTCACATTTTATGACATCATACATTTACTTCCATATTATTTGATGGGTGATCATCTAATTACCTTTACATTTGTTGGTTGTCTTGTCCAGAATTGCCTTTGCTGACTGAATCTTGCCATACCTAATGACAAATCAACACGTAAATAAAAACTCACTTTCAAAAAGCCAGGACAAACATCATTTGTGTTACTTCAGCAGAGATTTACAGTATACCTCATGTATAATAAAGGACAGTGTTGGAGGTAATGATCACTTATAAAGTACAGTACAAACAGAACTGATTCCCAGAGGCACAGACTGTATATCATTACTCTTTCTTCATGTTACCAAACATGTTAAGTTGGACTGTTGTTTCAGACAGCTTCATCAAACAGACATTTTTACTCAAGTTGAACTGTGGCAGCTATGAGCTGCTATCTGAGCATGCACACCACACACTGAATACCTAGCTTACATCACCATTCAAACCTTGTTGCTATGAAAAGCACTTTCATTTCTGCTTTGTGCTGGCAAACACTATTGGGAACATGAACAAAACACAAGCAAACAGGACACAAACAGCTGCTGCTGCTGCAGCTCCTGGTTACATGGGCGAATGCCTCTTTCCATATGCTTGTGATTCAGAGGTAAAGAGAGGAGACAAAACTCCACTAATTATGGCATCCACTGCACTAACCACCCTGACTGAAGCTTATAGGACCACGTATCAAACATGTTCTCTAGGTTCTCCTGCATGCCACTGCTTCTTCTTTCTTTCTAGAAAACAATTATTTTTATAGTCCACTTCACATACCACAGTTGAGCGATGACTTTCCATGTGTGTGTCTGTTTATAGAAGTATGGTGGTTGGAGCATTTTATGTGTCAGTGTATACTGTGGTTAAACCATTGTGTATTTCAGAAGGTTTCTTTTCCACTAAAGCTGCAGACAAACCATATTTTTGGCACATTTTAATTAAAAATCTCAGTTTTATGCAACAAAATTCCCTTTATTTAGTTTAATCTCTCCTGTAGGGGGACCAGACTGAGATAATTAGAATTTTGTAACAGAATGACTGACGTACACATTCATAACTATGTTGTTTCCATGGAGCAACATTTAAATGTGTAGCTCTATGGCCTATGTGTGTCTATTGAAGACGTCTTAAGGTTTTGGCAAAATATCATGTGTTGATTTGATTTTCCATGGTTTTTGGCACTTTTGTAACTCTGCCACACATGCTCTAATTTTGCTGTGAGGTATTGTTGCGTATTTTTAGTCAGAAAACACTCCCTGGATGATCTGGGTTTAGATTCCAATGGAAAGCCACTGTAAACATGCAATAATGTACTTTTTGTGGACAACTGGAAAAAAAATATCAGGAATAGGGCCAGTGATGCATTGGGGTGGGGCTAATTTTATGTTGAATATGGCTCATGGGGGCGGGGCTAATGCACATTATCTGGTTATGGCTTGTGATGTTACAAAACTTAAAAATTGAAAATGTTTTGTTTCTCCTGTTCATCTTGTTATGGAATTCTCAGCACTGGTAGACTTTAGCAAGTTCAGATATTCACAGTTTTACCTAACAAAGTGTAGATGGATTTTCACAATAAGAACTAAATGTCCAAAAAAGCATTAAAAAAACCATTCAACTTCCCTGTGTGTCCCTGAAACCGTACTGCAGGCTTTATCATTTAAGCTACAAAAAGAACACTTGATCTCCACCTTAAACTGAATGTTGTTCCCGTAGGTGTGTACTCACTGGTGACAGAGTTTGACCAGGTCCAGGTCTGTAGTGGCAGGAGGCAGGCCGCGGATGTACAGATTGGTTTTGCTGAGCTGCTCCAGGCCTGTGCTGCTGCTGTTGCTGCTGCTGCTGGGACTGGACGGAGTCATGGGGTACGACTGCACACAGGAAACCCACTGTTAGGAAGCGTACGAGAGCTAGATAACCTAATTTAAACCCAGGTCAACAGCGATCACAAGAAAATCTGATTTGTGTGAGCCACAAAATGCAGGAGGCACCGTCAAATCGTACCATTTCTTCTGTGTGCCTGTCATTTTCATTTGAACACCCCCATGAGCACAACCATGATCTTCAGTTAACAGAACTTTTTTTTTTTTACTTTGTGAGACATCTGACATAAATTAAAGTGGCAATGGCAGGCAGAAAAAAAAGACAGACTCTGTCAGCTAGTATCTCAAAATATAGTCACCGGTGGTGCATCTGGGCCTGTTCTGTGATCAAATCCATGTTCATTCCTCACATCCTGCTGTTGTATTCATCCATTTTCTACATATTTGTGAGCCAAACCATGCAGCACTGCCCTGCAAAGCATTTCCTTCCCCTTACTCATTCATTAAAATAGCTCCGAGCCACCCAAACCCTCTCCAGATCAGATCAAAGACAAAGCATGGCAGAATGACACCATCTGTCCATAACCAAAGGCCACTTCATTCCAAGTGCCACAGATAAAATCACAGTCATGCCAACTAGAATTTCTCTACCCAGTCATGTGATGGTTAAATGTTACATAGGAGGGGCTAGTTCTCGCTCACATATGGGGAATTGATCGCTCTGGCAGGAACATCTGTTAGGCTTGTTATGTCTTCAAGCAGAGGTCTAACATTTTTGTTGGTGTGCAATTACCAGCCAAACTTTTTGGAAACCATGAAGGGTTCAAGTGAGGCCTCAGAGTGGAGACGCAGCGCCTACTCCATTAGAGGGCAGCTCCATGGTACATAGTCACCTTTTTGGCAGACTAAACCTACACCTACACTGACAACTCCCCGACTGCAGGGATTCCAACGGGAGAGATTTCACACTGATGTCTCCAAATTAGGAAGATAAAAAAATACCCCGGTTTAATACGCAGGGCAAAAAAAAATCAATAATTATAGAGATATATGCATTTAATATGGTGGTATTTCATGATTAGAATGTATCTTATGTCTCTATAATGAGAAGAAATTGCTGGCTTTCACTCATTGAATAAAATAAATCATGTGGAAAAAAATAAAAGTCATGATGTCAGAAGGGAAATGTATTTTATCTCTTGTGTAATGTGTCTTTCATGCAATTATTGTCTGTTACATCTTGTGTCTTTTTGCCTAGGTGTGTAATTTTGCATCTTTAACATCTTTGTGCATCTCGTTGCGTGCATCTTTCATCATTTGGCGTCTTTTTAATCTTTCTTCATCTTTATCACGCTTCATCTGTTACTCTTTTATGCCTTGTGTCTTTTGTCTAGGTGCATCATTTTACACCTTTCACAACTTGTAGTACCTATTTGTCTTTAACGACATTTTTATCTTTTACATGGCTTTTGTCTTTTTGTGTCTTTTAGATATTTCGCATCTTTTACACTCCATCTTTTATGTCCTGTGTTTATTTTTTGTCTAAATATGTATGTGGGGGGTTTTCATTTTTTATTTTTTGCTGTGTCTTTTGTCCAAATGTGTCTTTTTGCATCTTCTTGCGACTTGTCTTCATGTCTTTTTGCATCTTTTACATAACATATTATTTTGCATCTTTTGTTAACAAACTCAAACCATAAATAACCATCTAGTGTCTCCAACTTTCACTCAGGGCCAAAACTGGCCTTTAAAGGGAATATATTGTAGCCCTTTTTTAACAAGGTAATTTAATTTTAAAATGTCCCTAGAGTGTGTCTTTTATATTACAGAGATGCTTTATTTCCACATGCTTCTCGTTTTTGGTCCTACATCAAACAGGCCATTTCAGTTTGTATTGCTTTAAAGAGGACATATTGTACCCTACAATGCGTATTTTAAAATTCAGCTCAAGATATCATCAGGATGTTTCATTCTACCACACCTCCATGCTCCTGGTTTTCAGCTCTGCATTGAACAGGCTGTTTCAGTTCATGTTACTTTAAATGCAAATAAGCTGCCACTGACCACACTCCTGTCTGTGCCATAGATGCCAACATGTAGACTGCCTGGCACATTATTCCAAGATGTCAGAATGGTTTTGGTGGTTCTAGTGAGCAGTGATAGTGTATCTATGGCATCACAAATATCCAGAAATCCAACTGGATTGTTTCAGGTCCAGTTATCAGAAAAGGAGCTCTTTGTTTTTCTTCTTCAAATAAGAATTTTGATACTTTATTTTTCCAGCCTCCAGACCTATATTAACAATCGAAGAATACACAAAACCATTTTTTTCCCTCACAGTATGTTCAATGCAATTGAACTCCTGATGACCACAGCCTCCTCCTGTCTGTGCCATGGATACCATCATGTAGACTCCCTGGTACATTATCCTAGGATGTCAGGATCATTTGGGCAATCTTGGAGGGCTGACCGAGGACACTGGATTTATATTTGTGAACAAAAAAAGATGGTCACAAATTTACTGAAATCCCATCGGCGAATTTCAGAACGTTATCTGAAAAAGGGCTGTGTGATTTTGAGACTATAACCTTATTTTCATTGGCCTATTTTAACACAGTGTCCCTTTAAACTTGACTAAAATATTGATCTGACATTTATCATGGAAATCATCCATAAAGACTGATGTAAAAAATATACATCATGACCACATTTTGGGCCTTATTGCCCGGCTCTTAACTCTTCACACCTTCATCAGCACTATCTCTCTTGCTTCTATTTCCATCTCTCAAGCAAAGGTGTTACAAAGGTGAACATGCAGCCTCCGGATTACCTTTCTGTTCACCTGGGAGGTCATGATGAAGGATGCAGCACAGTCACATTACCCCATGGCTGTGGATTCACCCAGAATGCATTAACCCTACAATAGCCATCATGCATATTGACTAGTGAGTAACAGTGCAAACAAGGTTATATGGATATTTAACAATTAGACTCTGTGTGGATCCGGTCAGCAGCATTCTTCGGCCAGTGTCTCAGCATCCTGTTTGACACGTCTGGCTGCAGCAGAGGCTCCCTGTTTCATATAATCGAATCCATTTGGTATTAAAGGAGCTGGTAGGCTATGCAAATATTCCATAGGAAAACCAGGAAGGGCTTCCCAATGTCATTTGTGCCCATTATCAGGCTCAAGTGTGAGCAAAAGTAGGGAGAAAACACACATATATATAATTTTTTGGCCTACCTGCTTGCGATTTCCTGTCTTCAGCGGGTTGCCTGTATTTGCAAAGATCATCCTGGAGGTTAGGGATATTTTTATTTCCTAATTCGATCCAAAAGACGAGCCGCGCAGATCAGTACAGACGGAATCAAACCGGGCTAGTCTAAAAAATATTCGATTTAAAGCATCCGCATACTTAACAAGCTGGTTAACATTAGTAAAGCTTGTAAAGCCGTCGGTCCTGCATAGGTACTGACACATCTATCCAGTCAGATCCACAGCAGGCGATGGACCAACCCTCCGGTCCGGTTCATTGATCTACGACGTCCTGCTGCAGACCGCTCGGCAGTCCCACCTACTACAGACCAAACCATCTCCGCCTCTGCAGGGTGTTCCACATCAAATGAACTGCGTGGACGTGTCAGAAAAACTCGCACTGGCGGTTTGTTTTGAGGGACAAAGGCGAGAAAGGGCGGTCGGAGTCTATAGCTGAAGGTTGGGTTGGGTATAAAGCGCGTTTGGGTTAAATTTGGAGACGCGTGATCAGTTTAGATGAACACTTTCCGCCTTTCATGTTGTTGTCGTCCGCACATACCAAGCATTCTTCACCCCCACCTCCTCCAACCACACACACACACACACACACACACCCTCTTCCTCTTCCTACCCTTCCCCCATCCAACGCTACATGTCAGAGAATCAGGATGCAATGAAATATAAGCAGGGACTGGCCTGAGCTGGAGGTCACGCAGCCCTTTCAACCCCGGTGAGACTGAGTCAGAATAATCCTAGAATTAAAACATGAAGATAACACGAATGCAGCTCTTTGCACCTGCTTAAAACAGTTTATTACATGTCACCTGGTCATCTGTAAGCTCCATTGTAGATCACTGAAAACGGCCTGTGGGTCATGTGACACAGATGAACAGAGGGAAAATATTGACTCATTTGAGAAATTATAAATCAAGTCAACAGACACCAATAAAATGGCACCATTGTGAAAATTCAGGGAAAGTGAATTGTATACATTTTTTATTTGTGAAACTGATCTTTAAGGGTGTGAATGGCCTTGACTCTGTACCTACTGTTCATTTTTTAAAGGAGCCATACTGTTAAAATGCAGGTAAAGTGTGTATTGTATTGTAAAATTAAAGCTGTGAAAATATGAACTTGCCAGTCCTGAGAAACTTGCAGAAATTGTGGATTCCAAGAAACACACAATATGGAATTTTCCTGACTAGTGACATAAATGAGAGCCAATCATGGTGAAGCTGAAATACATCAGGAATATTAAATATAACATTTGACATTGTAGATTGAAACCACTCATAGTCAATAACTATATTAATCCATGTTAACTGTACACAGCCTTGTGTCACAATGATCCCAGATAACCTTGGGAATGAGCCAGTCACTGTATTTCCTGATTCACACTAAAATCAGAGTGTGCAGGTACAAAGATTCCTTTGGAAAAACCAAACAAAAATCTGATTGGCACACTTTATCTGGTCAACACCATTACAGAAGGCTTTAATAGACACATACAGTATAGTATGTAGTATAGTAGTGCATATAACAATGTAATGTGTAGCAGTAACAGAGCAACCACAAACAGAGCAGGGAGTGCAAACCAGCAAAGAAGAATATTTGTCAGTTAAAGGTCCACAGATTTTTAATACATTTTCAACAGAAATAAAAACATTATTGATGGTTTCACAACCTTATTAATGAAGATTGTCTGCCTTAAAGATGCTTTGTACGATGTTGGAAAACTAGCTACTAGCCGATAATTTGTGGCGGACTGACATAAAAGATTAAACAGGTGACCTGCTAGTCAACATGGCTGACAACCTCATAGTTGTCAAGCTAGTACAGTGGAACCTCGGGTTACGAATTTAATCCGTTCCGGCATCATGTTTGTGACACGAAAAATTTGTGAGCCGGGACCGGTCTTCCCATAGGAATACATGTGAAACCAATTAATCCATTCCAAGACCCACGAAAACTCCCATATACAGTATGTATTAGACACCCGTACATGCAGGTTCATTCATTATTATTATCTGAAAAGGAAGTTATGTTAATTATTTGAAAAGGAATACATGAAATTAGTTCTAAAATGATTTAGAATGACACTTATCTTGGAAACACAAGGCTGTGCAGAGAACACTGCTGCTTAGGGTGCTTTCACACCTGTTAGTTCGGTACAGTGGTTCGATTGGACTCACAAGTTGTTAGAATGTTTCAGTTCTCAACTAGTTTGGTCCACATTCACACCAGCGTTTTTGCAAACGAACCAACCACTATATCCCCCACTCATGTGGCGGCACTGTTTACAAAATACTGTGTTTTGGGTGACATAAGTGAGAGCTGATTGGCACAGCAT
>JAQQAE010017702.1:0-11392 GCA_029823295.1 Pseudamia nigra
GGCCGCCTACCCTGAGCCGCTGGTTCTGCTGGAGGTTTTTCTCTTCTGTTAAAATAAGTTTTTCCTCCCCCCTGTCGACTTTGGCTTGCTCTCGGTGGTTCTGTTGGGTTTACTCTGTATCGTCATGAGGTCTCGGTCTCAAATTGTGAAGCGACTAGAGATAATCGACGATTATGATTGGCGTTATACAAATAAATCTGAATTGAATTGAATTAATACAGATGTGGCAGATGCTGGTACACACAAGCCTAGATCGCCCTCTAGCAGCTGTCAGTGTGACAAACACCCTATAGTCGAATTTATTTAAAATACAAGTTTCTCCGATGTATTTGTCGCTCCCTTAGCCAGACTATGCAAAAAAACGCAACTTGTAATCCAAATAATAAGGTAAATATTAGACTCTCATTTATCAGGTGCACAAGGTGTGTCAAATAAATAATGAGACTGTGCTTCTGAGGATAAAACCATATTATACCATGTTATATATTAAAACAAATCGCAGTGCTTGGTCCCTGTTCACCTGATCTCGCACCATGTGACTTTTTTCCGTTTAGAGTCTGTATCAGGAGTTAAGAAAAGAACAACAGAGGTTCTGAGACAACTGTGAAGAAGGCCTACTGCACTGCTTTGATCAGTGAAGAGCTGGATGCAGTGGAGTGTTGACGCCAAAGGAGAGGAGAATAAAGCTGTATTTCTGCATTGATATCCTTTATTAAAAGCCATATATGTGCACTGTTACGATCCAGTTTCCGTAGGTGTAGTTTTAGCTCAGGGAGTCACTGATATACATATTTGGAGGATGTGGGCATGGTTTGTGAAATCCCTCTCATTAGTGGATTGGAATCAACTGTGGGAGATATGAGCGGATAAAGCAGCCAATGTGACGCAACTGTGGAACAGAACAGGTGGAGAATCTAAAGACTCGCCTAAGAGAGTGTCAGAGATTCAGGACCAGTGGAATCGAGAGTATTGAAGGAACAGCTCGAGAGGAAAAAGAGAGCTGAGAGAAAACTAACCACATCGACCTACAGACTGAGAATCGAAACTTTTAGTAGCACGCTAACACTTTTATATATAGTCACCTTAAAAAAATTGAACGACAGTCAATTACCCAAGAGCGGGCTGGCCGTTCCATCAGAACAAAGTACGCGGACCGTCGGACAGAAGGACTCTGTGGGTGTGATCCGCCGGGCCCACCAGCAGATGTTTTGGGGTGAGTTTGCAGCCATACACCTACTCCTCCAATAGGTTAGGGACCAACACATCACCCAGGGCTAGTATAGAACCCAACTCAAGTTCTGTACCTACACGTAGGTTGTATGAAGGTTTAGTTACGGAGGGGCTGTCTTGGGAGCTTAGAGAGTTGAATCATATAGCTAAGCTAGCCTGACCCTGTCACATGCACATATCTTTTATGTGGTAAATTACTGCACTGTCTGGAGGGTAAATTGGTCACATGACTTGCACTGCTGGTTGATGGGTAGATGGCGTCTCTGCATGCGTGGTAGAAGTCTGAGGAAGTGCATTCTGCTCAAAGCGTCACTTTGATTAAAGCTTTGAAATGGGTTTATTTCTATGTTTCAATTGATTTTATTCATCCAGCATCCAGTGAGTCAATTCTGAGGATGTGCATGTCTTCTATCTCCATTCATGTCTTACCAGATTTTCCTGGTCCAGACACAGACCCAACACAGCCCCTCCACTGCCTGGTAACTTCACAGCTGAGCCAAACTGCAAAACACAACCAAAAAACAAAACACAACACAAGATCACATGGATGAAAATGGAGGAAAATGTGAATATTTTTCAAGGAACATCTTGCTGCTGCTGCTCTGAATACACACCTGCCTGGCCAGCTGAACCATCTTGAGATTCCCTGGACCCAGACACTCGTCAGTGTACACCTTCCTGTTCGTTGAAGAGGTGTTCATTTTAATGAACTGAATAACTAATTGTAAAACAAACACTGTGAATCAGAAGACGAATAATTTACCTCCGCAGTTCAAAGTTTTGGTCCATCAGCTGAGCCAGACAGCTCCAGTCACTGTCCCGCAGAGCCGTCCTGAGGGGAGGAACATTAAAGATACATTTCTACCCTTTTATGTGACCGACAAATTCCCCACAGCTTTGTTTTGACTAAATTCTTGATCAACAGTTTGTCTCTGGACTGCTCAAACGAACCTTGCTTGATCAGTGAGTTCAGCAAAAGTCTTCATGGCTTCAACCACTAGAGACTCTCCTGTAGAAAGAACAAAAGGCAAAGTTTATTGAAGCCTGATATCGCATAAAATAAAACCGATGAGTAACTTGGACAAAATATTAGGGACAAATTAGTCACACAACTTCTTGTAATTAACTGAGATTAATTACACTGTATTCTGAGAACTAAAGGGTGTAATAACTGGAGCGTATTCAAATTTCAACTCTATTGTTGATATAAATTTAAACACAGATTCTCAACTGCGAACAGAATTAACACCATCAAAACTGTCATTTGGTGAAAATATACATATGTATTAAATAAGAACAAAACCCATGCCTCTATGTTAATGTGAGATTTGAATCATTGAGATCATTATTAACAATCCGCTCCAATGATATTTTTATACGCACAAATATCAGTTATAATTGATGACAATAAATATGTACAAAGCTGAGGTGTGAACTGAGTTTCAAAACAACTCCAGTAAACATGAAAAAATAACGCTCAGACTCATAATGATGAATTTTTTTTTACATGCAACTGTCTATTTACATGATGACCAGGACCAAGGGTATCATGTGACCATCACACAGAAGATGATCCCCGTGATTTACACGACTTTGAACATGGCTGGGTTATTGGTGCCAGATGGGTTGCTCTGAGTATTTGACAAACTACTGATCGACTGGCATTTTCACACACAACCATGTCCAGGAGAATAGTCTATTAAAGAGATTATTCAGTGACCAACAGTTCTCTGGATGAAATGACCTTGTTGATGGCAGAGGTCAGAGGACAAAGGTCAGACTGGTTCGAGTTGATGGAAAGACAACAGTAATTCAAATGGCCACTGGTTACAACTAAGTAAAGCAGAAGAGCATCTGTGGACGTACAACATGTTAAACCTCGAAGCAGATGGACGACAGCAGCATGAAGAACAGGGAACTGAGGCCGGGATCCATCCGACCTTGTATCAACTCTTAAAACTGCCAGTGGTGGCACATTTTGGGACCTGTTAGTCTTCATTGTGCATCGTTTAAAGACCACAGCCTACATCTTATGATAGCTAAGAGGTCCAACCCAGCACTAGTAAGTGGCCAGTGAATGTATTTTCTATAATAAAACGTGTGTCAGAAACAGCAAATGGTGCATGAATCAAAAATATCAATCTGAAAAGAATTCTAGATCAGAATCAAAGTCAATAGTGAGTGTGGCCACCACCTTCCTGGAGCCCTGTAAGCATCTGCATATGGAACACACTAAACTACAAATGTCCTTTTGGGTAATGGAGGCCCACTCCTCTGTAAGTGCATTATGGAGCTCTGTCATGTGGAGTCATACCAGCCTCCAGCGTGCCGATGGCTCATTCTAGTTAGTTTCGTGTAAGGCGTGGCAATGTGGAAAGTGTGTCATTTTCATTTTCATTATTTTCTTTTATAGACCCCGATTCTGCACACACACTCCACTCCCAAATTTGCTAACTTCTCGGCTTGAATCTTGTCATCTGCTCATGTGCATGTCACCTCACTTCAGTGATCATAAAACCATTCAGAAAACTTCAACTTAATCGGCTGTGTCTTACTACTTACTACTGTCAGACTGTTTCTGGCTTTAAAAAAGCAGGTACAGTGGTACCCTGGACAACGAATGCTTCTGACAACAAAAAATTCGGATACTGAAGAAAAAAAAAAAAAAGTTCAGTGCATTATCTGTTTCCGTGGTGAGAAGCATCATGGTCATGTGACCATGCAGTAACGTACAGTCCTTAACCACTTAATCAGACCACAACCCAATGAAACATTCATGACATGGCTGCCCTAAATTCACACTACTGGTAATAATAACATTCATGTATTGGTTAATCCACAAGTATGCACAAGTTCTTCTGAACCATAACTGAAATCATAATTCTAATGCCGAAATACAATGATTGTTTTTATCCATTGGTTTGCAAATTTATTGTTTTACAAAAATGTAAGAAAAATAGCAAAGCACATTATTAATTTTTGATTAAGATGACAAATTACAGTTATTTACTCGCATCCTGAACACTGTTTTAATGGTTCAGTGTTACAACTGATTCAGATTGAAATTGTAAAACGTGGAGAACTTACTGTAAACTTTACAGTAAGTTCTCCACATTTCCTTTACAGTGTAAAGGAAACAGTCTGCGTTAAAGCACGTCATGATGCTGGTTGATCACAGACTCGAATAGGACAGGTGGTCTAAAACATTTGTTAAGATGAAATCTCACAGTTCTTTTGTGGTTCCATACGTTCAGTATCATATATTGGTCAACATGCTGAACCTGTGAGTTCGCTGGCTTTAAGACTCTTCAGCGGTGATTTCAGATGTGCATTATTGTGAGCGTACCGCTGAGCCAGCGCTGTCGGATGTTGCTGTGGATGCGTCCGGAGTCACTGGGGTCACTGAGGTAGGCCAACCAGAACAGAGGAAGACCACTCATTTCCATAGAAACATAGTTCCCTGAAGACAGAAACACACACACACAGTTAAAAATGTTAATGTTTTCTTTCACCTATGGAGCATCTAATAACAGTCCACACAGTACCATGGCCCTGCTCGTCCATGAGCTTCTTGTCGAAATCCATGTAGACCAAGCCTTCATAGACCTGGAAAGACAAAAGAATCGCTTCAGATTAGAGTCTTTCATTTGAACAAAAAAATTATAAGAATGAAATACAAAAACCAGAACGACCAGTGTTTTAAGTCTGAAAAGGAGTAGGAACAATGTCAACACTTATCTATATGTACCTCCTCTTAGGAAAAAAAAACAAACAATAATACACAAGTAGTCTACAGGCTGTTTAATGTACTGTACATTTTCATGACGATAGACAAGTGGAGACAGTAAAAACAATGACAATAATATCTATTTAACCAGAATATGAAAAGGGAGACAAAAACCTCCACATGAAGCAGTGTTTTACCAAGGATTTTGTTTATTAATGTATAAACACAATAATCAGAATGAAATGGCTTCAACTGGCAAAAAAAATTCACATTTAGCACGATGTCCATTGGTGTGAAGTGGAACTAACACTACTGACATGTGCTGACGGAAACCTGTTTGAGTCACTAGATCTCACATTTTGTGTCCCAAGTAGAGCTAAACATTTTAAGTGCAAAGGGAGGAAACACTACTGACACTTCATTGTGGACAAGCTGAAATATTTATGTGTATCTGGTTCTACTGTGACTGAGAAATGCATGTTTATGGTCATAAAAATCCCATAAAACAACAAAACCAAGTTGCCAAAAACCTTTGCACAGTGCTGTACATGATAACAAACATGAACGTCGAAGTAACCACAGGAATCTTTTGGATGAAAAACAAAGTGGGTGATGAATTAAGTATCATCATAACTCTTACATCCACCTATTACTTTTCACACCTAATTATATCTCTTTTAACTGAAATACGGTGACACTAAAGTGAGACAAATACACAGAAATATCACGCTTTTGCACAGTTGCTAGAGTACTGATACTGTTCCAGGTCAAATTTTAGATCTAATACTATGGATCAAATCAAGGGAAACTTGAACCTATGACGGCAGCAACACATTTACCATCTTAAACCCAAGCCATATTTTCTGAAAAAAACACAGCTAAAAAGACATATTCAAAGTAAATGAAGAATTGCTCCACAATAATAAGGTTCATATGCATGTTCTTGGTGTCTAGGGACCTCAGAGAATATATTCTCAGTGTCAAAAATGTGGTGTTATTTCTCGTCTTCCTGTTGCAGCTACTCTCCTGTCCGTTACTGACTGCATCATTTACTAGAAGTCTCCTCCCACTAACAATGCTACAATTCTTACTGTACACTATGTTTCTCCTCCTCACTATCCCTGTTGTTCTCACAGCCTTGAAAACCCAAATGAGATACATTCGCAGAAATTCCCAGGACATCATCGTCATGTTCTTGTTTGAAACATATTTCACAGAACGAGATGAAGAGTTTGTTCCTGTATCTTAACTGTTACTTTAAAACAACAGCCTCCGTATCTTTTTTCACACTGTTCCCTCAAATACCCTCCTTAACCAGACAAGCTCCCTGTTATAGAAAACAATGAGTACAATAGAGATGCTGATTTTTTTCCCACTCCATTATCATACATGAACAAACTATTTTATGGGTTTATGTTGGACACTGTTAAGCAGCTGTATTTAACTTTCAATACAACAGTATCATCAAGTAAATGACCAAAACGAAGAAAATAAACAAAAATAAGCCAAATAAACAAAATAAGGACAAAACTGAACAAAATAATCTACAGAACAAACAAAATAAAAAGAAAACTGAACAAAAATTACTAAAATAATCATTCACCTTACTAAATATGGATAAAAACAGCCAAAATAATGGACAAAATATTCAGCAAAATTAACAACCATAGACTATAATAATGGCAAAAATCAAAAAATGAATAAAATGATAAACAAAATGAACAAAAAAATTCAGTAAATAATCAGCGATGCAAACAAAAATGATTTAAAAAACACCAAAATAATCAATGAAATTAAATGGCTCTTTAGATTGTAAAGGTTGCCAACTCTTACACTAAACTGAAAATGATGCCTTTGCTCATATTGCGTTAAAATCAAAGTTGAATGAATGAAGTTGGACTCTGTGACCGACCTGCACCACTCGGTCCTGCAGGCCGGCAGTGATGAACAGCTCATCGGTCTCCACGTTAAGGATGAAGTTGGCTCTGATTGGTTTCGGCAGATCCTAGAGTTTAAAACACACACACATGTAAACAACACAGAAAAACAGATCTAGGTGTGTTTTTCTGACTCAAAAATTATTTACACAAAGAAATAAAACGGTATCCTCCTTTTGTCTTAAAAGATTTCAAAAATGCTTTAAAGCGTCGGCTCTGAGTGCAAGTCCAATGCAACAGTCAGTTTAAAGGGTTGGATATAATTTTCAAGCAGTTGTAGAGCGTGGGCTTACGTTGTCTGTGATGTTGTAGAATTTCATAAGACACTTCAGGGTTGCAGAGACAATGGCACTGAACAAGAGAAGATGGTACGCATAGAAATTACAGAATAAAACTACATAACTATTTTAAACAATCCATTGTTTACCTGCTTCCAGCCAGGCCCTTTAAAAAAAGAAGAGTGGCAAATGATTTCACTTTTGCTACAGGATTCCTGGTCTACGCTTGTAAAAGTACTGGTGTGGATCCTTACCACTTGCCGAGGTATGTTGGTGTCATACTTCAATGTGAAGTTCTGTTTTGTCAGAGCAATGCTACGGAAAGAAAACAGAAACATATTTAAGCCTTTGTTACCTGTTGCTTTGCACTATTTTCCTTTATGATTCAAAACAATCTTCTGTAACTCAGGTTCCTGTAGACTGAAAACCACAAACCATAGCATCTTTCAAAATGTGCAAAAACAGTGCAGTAAGAAAAATCCATTCTGCTTTCAATATAAATCAATATTCTGTAGAAGTATCCACTTACCAGCCACTTTATTAGGTACACTTGTTCAATTCCTTGTTTATACATACAGTATATGTAATTAGGATGATCCCCTCCTTGAATCGCCACCTTATCGTGATACCATAGCAACATGTAATCGCACGGCAATGATATGTTGGATTATTTGCCAAAATATGTTACTAACATAACAAAAAGTTAAAGATGGACGAGATCACTTATTAGAGGGAACAAATAAAATGTTTGAGAGCATAATGACTCATGACAAAAAAATTTTCGCTTAGTATTTTCACACAGGAATCCAATGTACTGTAACTCCACACTAGAGGACAGTCTGAACTCCACACTGCCCACTAGTGGATGTATTGTTTACATCCACACCAATGCAAAGCATACATTGCAATGCCAGCGACATTTGACAACATTTGATACACAATGCACTTGCGTGGAACATAAATGGGCCTTAAGAACGATTCAGAAGACCCTTCTGACAATGCTTTCCCGTGGGCCCACCACCGGCAGGACAAATCTGAATGGTCCGGTGCTGTGTGGTTTGGGTGGTAGCTGAAGGCAGGGGCCTGGGTGGTCCAATCCGTGGTTGCCAACACTGGCTCCAACTGGGAGGAGGCCCTGGGGCAGACCCAGGACACGCTGGAGGGACTGTCTCTCCGCTGGCCTTGGAACACCTAGAGGACCACCCAGAGAAGCTGGAAGAGGTGGCTGGGGAGAGGGCAGTCTGGGCCTTTCTCCTCAGGCTGTTGCCCCCGTGACCCTGACCAGGATGAGCAGAAGATTATGGACAGACGGCTGGATGGACAATTAAGATGATTGGCTGAAGTTCAACTGAGCATCAGAATGGGGAAGAAATGTGATTTAAGTGACTTTGAATGTGGAATGGTTGTTGGTCTGAGTATTTCACAAACTGCTGGTCTACTGGCAATTTTACACACAACCATCTCTAGGGTTTACAGAGAATAGTCTGTAAGAGAGAAAATATCCAGTGAGCAACAGTTCTCTGGATGAAATTACCTTGTTGATGCCAAAAGTCAGAGGAGAATGGTCAGACTAGTTTGAGATGATGGAAAGTCAACAATAACTCAAATGATTACTGGTTACAACCAAAGTGTCTAGAATGTCTCTAAACACTCAACACATTGAACCAGATGGAATACAGCAGCAGAAGAACTCCTGTCAGCTAAGAACAGAAAACTAAGGCTACAATTCACAGAAGCTTGCAAAAATTGGACAACAGAAGTTTGGAAAAACATTGCCTGGTCTGATGAGTCTCGATTTCTGCTGCCACATTCAGATGGTAAGGTCAGAATCTGCATAAATTGATGGATCCATCTGCCTTGTGTGAACAGACCAGGCTGCTGGGAGTATAATGGTCTGGCAGATATTTCCTTGGTACACTTGACACATGAGCAGCCAACAAATCTGCAGCTCTTGTGTGATGTTATATTGTCAATATGGACCACAATCTGAGGAATGTTTCCAGTACCTTGCTGAATCTATGCTAGGAAAAATTACAGGAGTTCTGAAAGCAAAAGGGGAACCAACCCAGTACCAGAAAGGTGATACTAATAAAGTGGCCAGCGAGTGTGGCTGATAATCCCAACCCCGTGCTTTTACGTGCTTTCCTCACCCGCCTACAAAAAGGGCATTTCTGCCTATTTGCAGTTTGCTGAAAATCACGTGGACCAAGCCAGAAGACTGTTGGTAAAATGTTTTGTGACCCAAAGTAGAATACAGTATTTGGTGGCATGTTTGGAGAAATGATACCACTGCATTGCTGTATAAAAACTGTGAAACATAGTGCTGAATAAAGACTGATTAGAGCTCACATTTTCTTTCCAAAATAGTTCAAAACTTGTTAGTCCAAAGAAAGGTAGCAATTAATACTGACACTTCATTGCGGAGAACCTAGAGTATTTGTTTATGTCTATTCTGGTTCTACAGCACTCTTTGCAAAAAAATTAGACAGTTGTCCAAATATTGTTTGTTCTACTTCTTGCCACAGGAAGGGACAAGACACTACCGGTAAATTTGGATTTATATCTGTTGAAGCCATTTAGTTCTTATTTTAATGTCTTTATATCGTGCACATACTGTATATAGTATTTTTTATTTAAAATCCTCCCAGATGAAAAAGTGGATATTTGCAATTACCATATTTTCCGTGTGTTAAGTCGCTCCGGTATGTTAGTCGCACAAGCCAAAAAATGCATAATGAATTAGAAAAAAATGTGTATTAATCGCTCTGCGGAACAGGTCGCATTTGTTCGGGAATGCGTGTCAAGCGTGCAGCGCGCCATAAGGGAGACCTCGCAGCTCGCCTCCTCTATCGGCTGTCAGTGTGACATACACCCTATACTCGAATTTCTTTAATATAAAAGTCGCTTCGATATATCTGTCGCTCCCCTAGCCAGACTTCGCAAAAAAACGCGACTTGTAATCCGGAAAATACAGTACTAGCCCCATACTGATTGTAGCATAAAGTCTGTTCATTTGTGTGCATGTGAACGCTTATTATAACGTTAATAACAAGGTGAGACAAGACAACAAACCCAACGTGTCTAAAACATTTGCACAGTACTATAAGAATTAACATGTTACATGTTCACAATGAACTCACCCTTGTTTGGAGCAGAATTGGTAAAACTTCTTGCACGTGGCCTGGAGTAGCCTCAAACCTCCCAGGTACCTGCAGTCAAAGAAAATACAGAACATTTACAAACTCTGGCATGACTGTGATTATCATTCTTAAAATAAAGTACTTTTTTTTTTTTTAAACCAACCCTTCTTTCCTGCTGATGCAGAATAGATCTTGCAGACTTCCAAACTCTGTGGGGTCATTGAGCGGATGAGGAAGTAAAACCTATAAGGTCACAAAAATCTGCATGATGTTGGTGTAAAACATGACTTGGACAAGCTCTTTTAAGTCATGGATGTGGTTTACCAAAGTCTGGCTCTCCATTAGCGTAACCTCAGCCCAGAAGTTAGAGATGGTCATCGCAATGGTTTTCCCATTGAAACCGTCTGACGGATTCCCCATTAATCCAACCCTGTGAAGCAGCAGATTTAGATTTAATTCTCATGTTGTTTGCTCATCGCCAAACTCAGATGATGAGCTAAAAAGGTAGAAGTGGATTATTTCTCTAAACTAAACCACACTTAAAATCAGGGTCAAATGAAAATGAAAATTAATGGTGAATGTTTGAACTCTTCCTGACCTTGCATATGACCTGCATGTGATTGGTTTAGCAGCACAGGCTTGTTTCTTTGTAGAGTAGTGGGTGAGCCACTTGGTGTAGTCAGACAGACCCTGAGACAATGAGAGAACATTTAATTAGAAAGGAAAACGAAAGGAAACCAAGCAGGAAATTGAAATGACAGGACATGATGTGGGAATTTCACTTAGTAAAATGGCAACGTATAGATATATATCACTACACAATAAAATACAGATTGGTGAAATACTCTGAGTCAAAGTCCACACATTCAGTGAATATGTTTGGGCTTTTATTGTGAAAAATGGTAACAGAAGCCATGGATCTTTAACACCCAAGACAATCTAGAGACACTAAACATCAGAATCAGTGTAGACACTGTGCATTTACCGTATTTTCCGCACTATTAGGCGCACCGGATTATAAGGCGCACTGTCCAAAAATGTCACATTTTTAATTTTTTCCATACATAAGGCGCACCGGAT
>JAQQAE010017703.1:0-11392 GCA_029823295.1 Pseudamia nigra
CACTTATGAAAAACTCAAGAAGGACCCGACTAGCAACTACAAAAAAAAAAAAAGCCATAACCGTTCTGAAACAGTTGGAAGAGGACCAGGTCATTAACAAATGGCTCTACTACAGTCTATACCCAGGAGAAATCATGCCTCAGATTTATGGATTGTCTAAAATCCAGAAGGAAGGAGCTCCACTCAGAGCAGCATTAATTCAGTAACTTACAACATTGCCAGGCACCTCACTAAGACTAGCACCACTGGTGGGGAACACACCACACCATATCAGGAACTCACAGGATTTCACTAACAAAGCCAAGGACATCACACTCCACCCAGATGAAACCATGGTCTCCTATGATGTTAACTTGCTTTTCACATGCATTCCTACCACTGAAGCAGTGACAGTGGTTAGGAAATGGCTGCTCCATGACGACACTTTGTTCCACAGAACTGACCTAACAGTGGATCACATCTGCTCCTTTCTGGACCTCTGTCTGACCACTCCTTATTTCCAATTTAATGAATGTAATTTTATGATATTACCACCAGAAACATGGATGTGCCATGGGCTCACCTGTGTCTCCCATAGTGGGCAACCTTTACATGGAAAACGTGGAAAGGAAAGCTCTCCTCTCTTTCAGAGGAACAATACCCTGTCACTGGTACAGTATGTAGATGACGCATGGGTTACGATCCAGAAACAAACCTTTTAGAATGAAAGCATGGAATCCTGAGCCACAGAATATATATTCTGGATGCCTGCATGAGACTAGCTAGAACTGAAGAAGCTCCCTGGATAGGTAGCAAAACATCTTCTAACCAAATTTCCAGTCCAGTCGACAGAAGGAAAACCACATGCCTTAGATACCATGACCTGGACGACTGACAACCTTCACAGACAAGAAATGTACTGTACAAATATGCAGTAATCTGTATTCTCTACCATAGTCCAGTCATCATAAAAACAAATGACAACAGTTCATGTTTTTGTGGTCACTAATCTTTTTTCCCAATTTGTGTGACCCTAACAGTCATTTGTTTCTACTCTCAATTATGGCCCAAGACAGTGTTCCTAAAATTGCGCCCCTATCGACAATGTGCAGTAGCAGCATTTACCACATTTCACTGTGAGTCAGACTACTTTGGTACTATTGCCATGTTGTCAAAATTTTGGACTCAATATTAATAAATATACTGAGTCATTCTTACATTTCTGAAAGTTCTATGTTTATCTTTCCATAGCTCCACGAGTGTATAAAATGCAGATATCAAAAACGTACAACAGCATAATCTTGTTTGACAAATGGGCTGCTTTTTACAACTTGTCATTAGTCACTGGCAACATAAGACACTTGACATGTATGACCATGTACATTATACATCTCTGCTTCTCTTTTGTCCATACACCTACAGTACGTCTAGTTGTTCCTGATAAGCCTGTAAAATAGCCAGAATAGAAAAAAAAAGAGCACAAAGGTTGAGAGACTGTAAAGCATCCAGACGTATAAACCTACACAAGGAGAAGAAACACACTGGTGGGTGATAAGCCCTGTCATAGATAACACTCAAATGGCCTCCAATGGTCTGGGAGTACCACCGGATTGTGTCCCCTATGTCCCCTGGAAAACATAAAACCACATGACTGGTCCTTTTCCTGTTTGTTACTTATTGCAGACAAATTGCAGCGCATAAAGTTGTCACCATCGCAAAAAAGAATTCATTATTTTACTGGTAGGATGGTGCATTTACCCGAAGTGATAGTTTCACCCTTCAGCCATCATTTCAGGAGCATCTTTGGAAGAGAGGTCAGATAATAGCTCTCACTTTGGGCCATTCTTCTCCACTCCTCTCGGGATCTGAACCAGACACCTTCTGATTACTGCTAGTCTGTCTCCAGAGGTCCATTCCTCACTCAGCTGTCCAGTTCAGTTACACAGTGTGTGCCGTGAAGAAATGCAAGGAAATCTATTGTTGCACCTTGAGTCGTACAGAGAGAAGATTCATAGGTCAGCAATCTGCCTACACCCATGCATTTCAGTCGCATGACTCATTATTAAATACACCTCACATGTGCTAATGTATTTTTGAACATATTGAAAGTGTTAACAATAACCCTGAAATCTGCCACTGAAACTAAAGTAGGCAAGAAAGTGTATGATGAAACATTATTAAAGGCTTATTATACAAACTAGTCATACCATACAAAATCAACAAGGATTTGTGTATTTTCTAAATCAAATTAAAACATGTCAGCCTGGTCTCTCAGAAATTATGATAATGATAATGTTTTAATGACAGCTCCAATTAAAGTTTTACAAGTAATCAGTGTCAGCTTATGTTCCAAGGTGACTAATTGCATGAATTAACGAAACGTACCCATTATGTTGATACAAAATGTAATGTGCCTGGCATTTTTAATCAATCATCGGTTTAATTTGGTCATTTAAACACAAATCAGTAACAATAAACAGCATGATTTTGCTTTAACTAATTCTTTTCCACTGGCACTGAGAGTAAAGGCGTCTTTGGTATCCATATCTTCACATTTTAATGCCTGAATGGTTTTGAATTCTACATATTGTGTTATAAGTACATTGCTAGTCAAATGTTTGGACACATTGGACATTTTCAACATCAACATTAATACTGAAGACATCCAAACTATGAAAGAATATATATGGAATTATGTACCTAGTTTACAAGAAGTGCTGCAGAAGCCAGATCATTCAAAGTACAGTGGTACCTCATCACACGAGTTTAATCCGCTCTGGCGTCACGCTCGTGTCATGAAAAATTCCTGAGACAGGGCTGGTTTTCCCATAGGAATACATGTAAAACCAACTGATCCATTCTGGAGCCAAGAAAACGCCCACATAAAGTATGTATTACACACCGGTACGTGCACATTAAGTCATTATTATTATTTGAAAAGGAAGTCATGTTAATTATCTGAAACCGAATGCATGAAATTAGTTCTAAAAATGATTTAGAATGTCATCTTACCTTGACGGCTGCAGACAAAGGAGGCATGATGGTGACGGAGGATGCACACAAAGTAAACATCAGTTTCTTCTCCCCAGCAGTGATAAATGTCCTCCGTGGCATTTCCTTCCAGAAGAGCCCTGTCTAGTCACAATCAAACACTTGCTGAGGAAGCTTAACAAAGTCTTCACCAGTTTTCTGGTGGGAATGAACTGCTTCTCCTCTCTTAGAAATCAATGTTATTTCCTGTAGCAGGTTTCACAGACTTGATCATTTCTCTCTGTTTCAAATGACGGTTACTGTATTCCTTTGCCAAGTTGGTCACTCGTGTTTCATCTGCATTGACATCATATTAGGGCAAAAATAATCCAACATGTGGCAGCCTTCTGAGCAGTCTCCCGAGCGTAGCTTAACTGAGCTAAGCTAAAAGCTAAGTGACAAGCAAGCAAGTGGTCATATAAGCCCTCTGTGCCCTTCGTGATCATGGGAAATGTGAACTCACTGCCAAACAAGATCGGCGAACTGGCTGCGCTACTTAAGAACATGTGAATTTCCCTCTGGGATCAATAAAGTATCTATCTATCTTCAGGGCATCCGGAAAGTATTCATAGCGCTTCACTTTTTCCATAATTTTTTATGTTACAGCCCTATTCCATAATGGATAAAATTAATTTTTAACTTCAAAATTCTACACACAACACCCCATAATGGCAATGTGAAACAGTGTTTTTTGAAATTTTTGCAAATTTATTAAAAATAAAAAACCTGAAAAATCACATGTACATAAGTATTCATAGCCTTTGCTCAATACTTTGTTGATACACCTTTGGCAGCAATTACAGCCTCAAGTCATTTTGAATATGATGCCACAAGCTTGACACACCTATCTTTGGGCAGTTTGGCCCATTCCTCTTTGCACAACCTCTCAAGCTCCATCAGGTTGGATGGGAAGCATTGGTGCACATCCATTTTCAGATCTCTCCAGAGATGTTCAATTAGATTTAGGTCTGGGCTATGGTTGGGCCACTCAAGGACATTCACTGAGTTGTTCTGAAGCCACTCCTTCAATATCTTGGCTGTGTGCTTCGGGTCACTGTCCTGCTGAAAGATGAACCGTTGACCCAGCCTGAGGTCAAGAGAGCTCTGGAGCAGGTTTTCATCCAGGATGTCTCCGTACATTGCTGCTTCCTTCTTGAAGGTTCTCCTCTCTCCACAGAGAAACGCTGGAGCTCTGACAGAGTGAACATCGGGTTATTGTCCACCTCCCTGACTAAAGCCCTTCTCCCCTGACCACTCAGCTTAGATGGCCAGCCAGCTCTAGGAAGACACAGTTTCTATAAAACTATGTGTGGAAAACAGAGTGTAAGACTGATCACACTCTGCAGCCCGGACTCAACTCTGGGTCATTTTATGCAGCTAATATAATCGGCCATACAGTATTTCTATAGAGCAGAGCAGCTCCATCCCAAGTGGGATGCCATCTCTAGCTAACAGCCCAGGCTTACCCCAGAAAGATTTCCAATTATCAATTAAGCCCACGTTGTTTTCTGGACACCACTTCGACAGCCAGCGGTTGAATGATGACATGCGACTAAACATCTCATCACTGTTCATATAGGGGAGGGGACCAGAGAAAAATATGAAGTCCAGTCTTTGCAAACTTCCACACCGATGCCACACTAGTTTTGGTGACTTTTGATTGCCTCAAACAATCGAAATGAATTACTATCTTACTGTATTTATGATTACCTGTTGACAGCAGTTTGAAAATTGATTCTATGTCACCCGCTCTGGCCCCTGGGATACACCTGACTATGGCCACTGGTGCCTTCACATTTCGGACTATTGAGCTGCCAATTATCAGAATCTGCTCCTTAGCGGGTCACTGGGTGGGGAGAATCTGTTAGAAATGTGAACCGAGCAATGTCCTGTGGGCTTCTTAGCACTACGCTTCTTACCACGCACAGTAACCCACACTCCCTGGTTTCCCGGCTGCACGGGATTCTGCGGGGGGTGGCTAAAACCTGGTAAGCTAACCGGCTCTGTTTGTGCTAACAAGCTAGCCAGCTTGTTTTTGACCAAACAGAGCCACAATTCCAATTCAGTGAGTCTGGTCTCCAGCGCCTAAAATAAGCTACACTTGATGCAGACCCTATCTTCTGTGAAGGAGGCAGATGATAAGCTAAACATAAGACACACTTTGCATGAAAGAGAGGAAGAGGCAGGAGGAGAGACAGAAGCAGAGGGAGAAGCCGAGACACTAGGAGAAGCCATGGTGAACGATTGGCTAATGCTAAGCTAACAGCTAATGCTAAGCTAACAGCTATTGCTAAGGTAGCAGATAATAACCAAGATGGAATTAATGTTAGCGATGTAGTTCTGAGGCTTGAGTTTGAGCAAGTGAACAAATGTCACTACTCAAGCCAAGGGGAAACAGTTGATAGATCCAAGAAACTGAAAATAGAAGCTACGAAGCTAGAACAGATGCCAACAGTTTGTACAATCTACGTTCACCACAGAGGTAGAAGACAGAAGCGGACACAGGCAGCAGCGAGCCTCAGGAACGAGCAGCAGCAGCGAGTCTCAGGGTCTCATAAGGGTCCTATGGAACCATCAAAAGACCCTGCTTTGCAGTAGAAACTAAAATGGTTATAGGAACTCAGTCCATGGACCCTATTTCCTATGCTGTCCAAATGCACAAAAAACTGCCTGGTTCCTGAAAAAGTCCTTACAGTGCAAAAGTGGCTTATGAGGTACTGTGAATTACTGATTTCTGAGGGAATTGAATCTAATAACCTTATCCTTTGAAACAGAAGCAGCTCTTGGTCTTCCTTTCCTGGGCTGTCATCTTGAGAACCAGTTTCATTATAGCACTTAATGGTTTTCAGAGATGCACTTGGGGGCACATTCAAAGTTCTTGAGAATTAACTGACCTTAAAATAATGATTGTCTGACTTTTCAATCTTAATAGTTTTCTTGTCATAATACAGATTTGTACAGTAGTTGTAGTAGCACTAATAGGGCTTTTCACTCTGTACCCACACTTCCTCTGCAGAAGACAACAACTGATGGTGTAAAGCACGAGTTTGCAAAGCTGTCATGAAAGGTCAATGTATGTACTTTGGACAATCTAAAATATCAAACATGTTTTGGGTTGTTTAACAGTGTTTTTGTTTACTACATACAGTAATTCCACTGTGTGTGTGACGTACAATCCTCCTAATACTATAAATGAATAAAATCACTGAAGGAGAAGATGTGTCCAAATGTTTGACTGGTAGCATATGCAGTGGCTGCTCTCTACAGATCAAGCTTAATTTTCACCCTCACATTCCTCCTTCTCCATGCATCCTTTATAACCATTGTCTCCTGATCTACAGAGTGTGGATGAGGAGGAGTATTACTGACCAGTGGATTGAGTAGTGGGAAGTGATATACCAGTGTAGCTTAGATTGTACAACAGAAGCAATCGACCACAGGCGATCCAATTAAATACGATCCAATTAAGGTGTGTTGTACAACCTACAGGTCTACAAGTCTTATTTCTTGATAAGCAGCATTGAAAGCTTGGTGACAGCCCTGAAGTGGTTAATGAGTTGAGTTTTTTTTCCTGCTATCATGACAATGAAAATGTCCCCAACCCCCTGATGTGTGTGTGAAATAGCCTAGTTGTGACTATTCACCAGAGGAGTGGAGATATGATTCTATGGTAGTTTATTATGTCAATTATAATGTACCAGTCATACAGTAATATGATGTGTGATATAATGTGGTGTGAATGTTGGGGCATGCATGATCTACATTGTGTGTCATAGTCTTAGGGTGTCGCTGTTTGTATGATATAGCTTCAGAATAGTAATCAATCAATCAATCAATCATTTCAGACAAACAAATATGTAGCATACAAGCACCTTCTCCGGTGTCCAAAAACTAAAGGTGTACTGTACCTGAAAGTGCTCCTCCTAGGCATTATGAAAGCCATAATGATTTCAGTTTTGAATACATTTGTATTTGGGCACCTCGGTACATCACCTGGCAGAGTGCCTGGTAGTGCACACATGGCTCCAGCCTAACTGCAGCAACCTGGGTTCAAATCTGGCCCATGGCCCTTTGCTGCATGTCAATCACATATTCTTCTCCCGTATTTCCTGTCTATCGTCACTGCCATTATCTAATAAATGCAAAAATGCAAAAAAATATGCATTTCTAATGTTTTTAATATGTAAAGGACTGTGCTACTTTTATGTATGAAAAGTGCTCTACAAATAAAATTAGATTTGAACATTAGTGGTCAGCTCAGGTAGTTTCAACATTTAGCATATCATCATTTAAAGGTCCAGTTGATGATGTTGTGAAACTAGCTAATAGTCGATCATTTATGGTGGACCAATGGAAATGATTAAACAGGTGACCTGCCAGTTAATGTGGCTTATAACCTCACAGTTGTCAAACTAGAATGTCTGTTCTTTTCTTACCTGTACCAGATGTTGAAGGAATCTGAAATGCAGGCGGTCTCTTCTCAGACATCCTGTGGTACAGTTGCTAGCCCTGTAGTAGTTACCGTTATGACTGTTTTCAACTCTATGAATGTGTGAGCCTGTGTTGACTGGTAGGCTACATGTTTAATAATACCCCAAAATAATACTCCAAAACCACAGCAAACCATGGGCTTCTAGCTAGTTTGCCAACATCATTGACTGGACCTTCAATATTTAATCATTTAAAGTTTATTGTGTTGCTTACATTGTTTATGTAAAAGCCCAACCAGGGACAGGAGTTGAAAGTTACCATTTTACCACTGCATCTGTCACAACACGTGTGGAAACTGATTACATATTGCACTGAGACACTTTTACACAAAATGCATGTGTTACTACATAATAAAATGAAGATGTACATGTTGTTGATTCATTACATAACTCTTTGTTACTGCATAATGTGTTATTACAATTTACAATGTGTTAAAGCATAGATTACCTCATGAGAAAACCTTCACCTGCCCAATACACTGCTCCCATTCAGCCAACAGAAATTTTCTACAGCTCAGTATCTGTTTGAAATGAATGAACTACTGAAAAAACATGTTCAGTATTTTTACTTTTTACAGATTGAAGATCATTACGTACATCTACTTATTAAACTGAATTGTAAGGCATATTTGCCATTAAAGAAATTATGCATTATACATCATAGAGCATATTCCTCTGCTTAAACCGCTCAGAATATTAAACATATTGATATAATTATATGAAATACATTTTCTGGACCTAATTTATTCTTACAGATTTATTCTGGTGATATCATAGTGCGCTTTCTGTTTAATGAAATGCTATTTTATCCCAACAAAGTATCAGTTTGTGATTTTCTTTATATAATTGCACGTATGGTGAAATGTTTTGGAGATTGTGAGCCAGAGAAGATACAGTATATAGGCAATTTAAATAATTCCAACACTATGGCGAGAATGTATTTGTATATGTGTGACTTAATTTCTGGACTTCTACGCTGAAACACAGCTTGGGAGTATATTCCACATCCATCAAGATTTATAGTTATTATGCACTACACACTCTCACCTTCTTGTTCTTCTCATGCACACTGACATCTGAACACTTCGAGAGGGACCTGCAGACAGAATGGTCCGCAGGGTTGTGATCTTCATCATGCACCGTGCAAACTGACACACAAGAAGAGGACAGACCCACTTCTGTGGGTTGGTCTCGCAGGAGATGCATTTATGTTGACATGTTTTGAAAAAGTGTGCTATTCCCTTTTTGTGAGCTGCTTCGTGTAACCTCAAAGACAACGGAAAAACAGCTCCTGACATCAACATCTCAGCAAGGGTACCCGAGACATGCTGCATTGATCTGCTGCTGCAGCAAACACTAAAAGCCACCATAAACCTCCAGGGAGCGCAGACTTCACCAACTATATGTACTGAGCCTGATAGCATGTGTTGTCATTGTGTCAAAATGAATAGGGAGCTTCCTGAAGATGGATGAGTCATAAACGCAAAGGAGAGCACTGACAAGCTTTGATGGCATTCTTGATTTTAGGGGTTAGAGTTCATTGTTATTTATATGCGGAGGACGATTTTGCTTCTCTATTTTCAAAGGTCAGTCTCATTAAACTCTTGTCTGTCAAAGAGGGCGAACACAACTATGCCTTCCCTGACACTGTAGCACAGTGTTTCTACCTTTGTAGTTTCACATGCTTATAAATAAAAAAAGCACTGTGAACAAGTGAATTTAGGTGTAAACAGTTCCATTATACCAGTTTGTGGTTTAGGTGGCTAAAAAGGAAACTGATAAGTGCCACCTTATAAATAATATATCAGCTCAATTAACCCACAGCATGCATGCAAGCCCTTTCAAGTCCGTTCAGTTAATAAAGCACCAATTCAGCAGGATGTAATCGATTTTACAAACATATAATCAATTCTTAAATTCCAACCTCTGTAGAATTTTGTGTTTTCACTTTTCTTTTCAAAGCTCTTCAAGTGGTAAATGATGCAGAAGAAGCACAATGACTGAGAATAAATGAAATCAGTTGATTAATAATAAATAAGAGTTTGTAATTTGTTTCAGGAAAGCAGGTCAGTAATCAGTTACCTGACACAGCAGGCCTTGGCAGAACATTATATTGATTGGGACTGTGCAGGGTGTACACAATCAATTATTGACGCAAACATTTAGCTCAACAGTGGCTGCTGAGTATGAAAGAAAAAACCTTTTGTATTGTTTAAGCTCATTTCCATTATGCCATTTTAAGTATGTCATTTGCATTTGCATACGGATTTTAACATTGTGACTGTGTTCCCAGACGTGTGTAGAGAAACAGCATTCAAGTAAAAGTATTGTTACTTTATAATTTTAATGACTCAAGCAGAAGTAGAACTACTCATAAATGTAAGTATTTGACTAAGCGTCAGGGGTCGCCACAGCGAAATACCAACGATTCGCATGTTTGATACACTAAAAACCGACTCAAGTAGTGAGTAACTTCATAATGCAGAAATTACTATAGGTTAGTATATTGTGTTGTAACAGGAAATTTATCAGCAGTTTAAAAAAGTCTGAAGTGCACAAATATTGTCATCAATAAAGTGTCAGAACCAGGAAAATGTAAAAATACACATTAAACACTATTTATTGTTAAATATCAAGAAATAGACTGGATGACATGTTCAAGTTCAATTTGCTCTTTGCAAGAATTGTTGGTTATTTTGAGCATAATAACTCCTTTTGTAGCTTGTTTTGTGCATTTTGGGGTTGTTTTTTTCATCTTTGTTAGTTGAATTAATTTTTGTTCATTTTTGTTCTGGCCATTTTGCTGTTCATATAGTGTTTATTTTGTTCATTTTTGTTCCTTTATTCAATAATGTGTGCTCATTTCATTGCTTAGTTTGTTCATTTTGTTAATTTGTTAAAATTTTTTCTTCATTTTTACACATTTTGCCTCTTTAGCACTGAGACAGCATTTGTTCAGAATCTGACTCAATTTGGAGGCAACCCAAGTAACAGTTCCCCCTACTTATTGTGATGTGGCCAAATGTAACTGAGTAGAAGTACAATACATCATTTTTTATCACTAAATGTAACTGAGTAAAAGTAAAAAGTATTCTGCAAAATGGCTGGTCTCAGAAGTACATTTATATGAAAAAAAAACTACTCAAGTATATGTAAAGAAGGAAATATATTATTCCTCACAGGGGATTTTTGTCTTCTTTGCCATCCATCTGTACAAACACTAATTTCAGTTCATCCTTGACTTTTCAATATACTTGTGTTGTTACATTTTCCTACAGAAGGATATTTGCCAGATGCTATGCCAGTTAAATCACACTGATTATTTAAACGTACATGTTTCTCAGATGGAAATATGAAATTCAAACCTCGCAGGACATTTTCACACAATAATAACAGTACTCCATAGCAGATTCTCAATGTCACGTGTGTTGCCTTGTGATCAGACTCATCATCATTTCCACATAACAAGGCAGGTTGTCATAAGAGTCTCTTAGATGTCATGTATCCAGTTCTACTTGATTGTTACAATCAGACTGAAGCAGTGTCACATGGTGGTGAAGTGGTCCTCCAGTCAAAATGATCCAGTCTGGTTTCTCAGTATAATTTGTGAGGCAAATGCCTAGATGCAGAAACCATTATAGAGATTTTCATTTTGTTTTTTTCTTTGAGGACAGCTGCAGTTTGCATCGTGGAACGAGAGATTATGGTTAACATGTACTGTAGGTTAAATAAATTCTGCCAGGCTGGAACAGTGGTTGATGAGGACAAGAGATGAGGGAAAAAAAGGTAAAACCATCAAAACCATGCACAGGTTAGACCAAGGGCGTAGGTTTGGTCTCAACATTGGTAGGGACGATATAACAGCATAAGCTGCATGTGCACTTTTTGCTGGG
>JAQQAE010017704.1:0-11392 GCA_029823295.1 Pseudamia nigra
TGATGCAAGGAAGAAAATAATAATAATAAATTATAATACAGTTCCACTTCCTCCCCTTCTTCATTTGCGGTAGGATGGTCAATGAAGAGCGTAATGCTGAGCTCTACAAAGTCCTGCTGTAACATGTATTTTTAAACCGATCATTTGATTGAAAACATTTAAAGCTTTCTCTCCTAGTAGATTTTCTGCTCAATTAAAATATCCATTTTAAATATAGAGGAAGGCCTTTTTAGTGTTTAGATGTCCGGCTTGTCGAATTTTTGTCAATAAAGTTTGTACAAAACCGGAAATGGACACATGTTGCTAGCAACCAACATATACGCAATATACACTACATATGAAATATTTACGCTCGCCTTTTTACCGTTAACTTTAGTCTTCTAATCCGATTAATTTATTCACAATATTGTATTGCGTTAATCGAAGCTAAAGACGTGTAACAAACAGTAGATGTGACACTAGGTAGCTGCTCGCTAACTAGGGTGCTACTTGCTAAGTTAGCGTCATAGCTGGACTATTGCTGGTTTGTTGACGCCTCTGCAGAGAAGGTAAGTGCATATTGTAATAAAAAAACTTTTTCATACGCCCCACTGATACGTGCCTGTTTAACTGCCGTTAGTAACCTATTTTAATATTCACAGATCCCAAAGGTGTTGTAGTTTTGTGGGGCTGATGAGAATGGCAGACCCGGCACGGATCAAGCCTGAGGATGTACCGGAGATGATTTCCTCCACGACGGAGGAGCACCTCAAAGCAGACACTGAAGATGTCCCCGAAACAGCAAAAGCTACAGTGGAAAACAAAGAAGCATCTTCTCAGGATAAACCCCAACAGGAGTGTAAATCTGTGAGTGAATCTTAAGCATGATGCATTACAAATTAAAATGCATTGTTTATGCGGGATATATAAGTAAATAATAAGATTTGAATCGGGTGCTGTTTATGTGAACCTTTTTTCTCTGTGTAAAGGAAACTACTACTGCAGTAGCAACAACAGCAGCAGTAGAAGATGAAGATGAGGGGTCCTCAAGTCAGCCGCCTTCCAAAAGACTGAAGGTGGAGCCAGAGAAGAAAAAGGAAAAGCGCCATAAGGTTGATGAGGATGAAATTCAAAAGATGCAGTAAGACAGAGATTTGAACCATAACACTAGATAGTTTAAATAAGATTCACTTGCATAGGCGTTAAAACATCACCTTTTTTTAATGTGGTCTGAAGGGTTTTGGTGTCATCCTTTTCTGAAGAGCAGCTGAATCGCTATGAAATGTACAGACGTTCTGCATTTCCTAAGGCTGCTATTAAGAGGGTAAAGTATTTCTATTTTGTATGTATCTTTTTTTAATATATATTTATTTTTTGCTTTTGCCTAACCCTACTTGTGTTCTCTTTTTAGCTGATCCAGTCCATTACTGGATCATCAGTGTCCCAGAATGTGGTGATAGCCATGTCTGGTATTGCCAAAGTATTTGCAGGTGAAATTGTTGAGGAAGGTGAGAGGTAGACACAGCAGTTTATACAAATGCACTGAAACACATTGTCTTGCTATTTGTGTCCTCTTCTTGTACTCTTAATGTAATGTAATACTTTACCTCTGCCCTCACAGCATTGGATGTGTGTGAGAAGTGGGGAGATGTACCACCTCTTCAGCCCAAGCATATGAGAGAAGCCGTGAGGCGGTTGAAGAGCCGAGATCAGATTCCTAACACCAAGTACAAGAATATTCTATTTCACTGATGCACGTGTGTGAATACAGTAAATCATACATCATATAGATACTGGACAGAAAAAAAGTGGTGTCTTTACATAGAAACCTTGACTGCAGGAAAGAAGACTGATTATTCAACACATTAACCAGATTCAAGATCAACAACTCAAGATGGCTTAAATGTCCATTAATTTCTAATTATTCAGGCCAAAGCTTTTGGAATAGTTTGTTCCAAAAAGCGTCAACTTTTCCATGTATGTTGTTTGTAAATACAATTTTATGAATAAAATGTTTTGTTCTTTATATATATATATATTTATTTATTTATTTGTTGGATGAATATATACAGTATGTTGGCTTTGAGCCTATACTAAAGCATTTTTGCGGACCACTGAAGTTCCAACAGTTTTTTTTTCCCCTCATTCTCAAATTGTCTTGTGCAAACATCATAATATCCTGTATGAAAGAAATTGTGAAAACAAAACATCTTGACAGGAAAAGGTTATCTGCATTTTGATGCCATCTATGTGCAAGAGCTTCAACAATTTGATTATATGACGTTCCAAGATGAAAAAAATTCTCTCCATAGTATGGTGGCTGTTTGCAGCTGAAGTTATGTTTCTATGGTATAGGATACCACGAGTGAATAGATGCAGTAATTATCCTGAGATATCGCATTTGCATGAGATAAATACTTAATTCCCACAAGCATCTCCACACCGAATATTCCCTCAAGATAAATGTCTTGTTTGCATAAGATAATTTGGAAATGAGAAAAAAAGTGATCACTATTTGGGACTTCAGGGGCTCTGAAGGTTTTTAATGTCATCTGAAAAAAGATTTTTATTGAGGTAAAAGTCAAACTGAACAACAGTACTAACTGGAATGACATGTATATTTTCTTATGAGAATAGGTGTCCCAGTTTTATTTTTGCAATATGGAAACATCATTAAACACAGGAATGTCTGACATGTGTTCAGCAGTTAATTATTTATTCTTTTACTTTTAAAAGAATTTCCACATACTGTGGTTCATAGAACCAATTTTATATCAGTCTCAATGAATTGATCAAGATAATGAAAAAAAAAAACGTAATTACTGTATACACAACTGACAAAATACTTTCCACAGGGTCTTTAACATTTACATCACTTGGGAAGATTTTAATAACGATTTCTCTGCAATACTTTGATGTGATTTGCATTAACAAGTGCAAATTCCAGTGAATTTACCACACAAGTGCAAATAATATTGAGGCATAGACTACACAATGTCATTTTAGCAAATGTTTCTGCTCTTCAGTCAATCTTACAAATAAAGAGAAAAACACACACATTGAAGTGATTCATGCGTCACTGCCTCAGCACACTGAGTATGAGTTAAGATGTAGTAAAAACTAACTAGCTCTGGAGTGCAAAGATATTCTAGTGTGACAGGTTGTGAGCGGATGTAACCCAGAGCACCAGTTTGTTATCAGAAAAGGGCTGCTACATAACAATGAAGTCTGACTGAGGAGAAGGAAGCAGGACATATTGTACAGCTACATGGCTGCATCCAGCATGGGACCATCAATTTCATCTTTCTGCACAGGTCATGCAAAACCAAGTTAAAGGTCACATTTGTTTAGATGAGAGCAATATCTCTCATTTTTACACTCACAGATTAAGCATGTGTATCTACATACATATAAATGAAGATGGAACTTTAAAAACTAACAAAAATGTCTTCAGCCTAAATATTCAGAATACTGCATCAAAAATGCGTAGTGCAACACTTTTTTCCACCATGTTTTTGAGTAAACCTATTGCTTTTACCTTTTACATTCCACCATGAGAAATGCAAATGCAAATCTGTCATTCATAGCTCTGAAGGCAACAAAAAAAATGTAAGAATAAAAAAAAAAAAAAAACACTCAAAACAGGACATAGTGTAACAAACCACTAGAGGTCTCCCATGCACACTGAAGGTACTGATGAATGTGAGTGACAAGGCAGCAGACTGCTCAGTTTTAGAGAATCCTGCACCACCAAAGGCATAAAGACCTCTGATGAAAAAAAAAATATTCAAAAATAACTTGCAACCATAAAATACACTTTTCCTAATGAGGATGTCCAAAGTCAATGTTATACTGTATGGAATGTGATGAACAACTCCATCTTTGTTTGAATCCATGCATGTAATCCATTTATGCACTGAAAACTCAGTGACAAATTTTAACTGTCACATAGATAAAATCTTTTTTCAGTGAATCTAGAAACAGAGTGAGTGTGCAAACAACACAATATGAGAACCATGGCTTTTTAAAATATTATTTTTGATGATATGGCTTCAGTACGTTTTAAAAACATGCACAAAGAAATGTAAATAAATATAATAAACCATATATTTGTGATATAGAAACACTAAAGAGGTAATACTATTAATCTGCATCAGTTTCCTGACTTGTTTCTTCCAACAAAAACATTATTTGGAGATAATCCTAGTCGCTGGTATAATCTCAGACCTCTTTACGTGCCAGAAAGACCAATCCAGTTACAATAGTAAAGCTACTACGATCTGGTCTCAATTGCAGAGAGACTGAGCTTGAAAGGCATGTCTTAAGACACTGACCCACAGAGCACATTGTTTCATTGTTTCACAGTACAAAAGAATAGTAATCAAAATTTCATAACATAAAGAAACATAATACTGGGGAATTGATTAACCTGCTTTTAGAGAGCGGTGAGAGCTTGATAAGAGTTTAGAATACCACCTTGGTGACAAAAACACAAAGGTGGACACTGTGATGCATCTGTCTCTCCGCGTAAGCAGCGTAGATCTGCTTTTTAAAGGAAAAGTGCAATGTCTTCCCTATTCTTCACAACACATTATGGACAAGTACCTTACACTAGAAGCTACTAATATTTTATAATTATATGGAGGTAAGTCTGTTGAATGTACTGTACTTTGTTTGCAGAGGTTGCTTGACAAGAGATTATATTTTGAAGTAGCAAATGGTGCACTCTGGCAGTGTCTGGATGTGAAAACAAGATTTTGGCATGTGTAACATAATGTGAAACAACATTAACTGCAGAGAATTAAAGCTTGACCTCCGTGCATGCTGAACAATGAAAACATAAAATGAGTTTATGTCTGCACTAATCTGGATGAACAGACTGCAGCGTGAATGTAGTACCAGTAATATACATGAAGTTACTTCACTGGTTTAAGTATTACATTAGTTCTTTTCACATCTCTGTAACAATGTGAAACATTGCTAACATTTAGATTCTTTCCAAACATTTCCAATGTCCCGACAAGTCAAAAGTAATTCATGCTGGTTCTTCACATCCATCCTGGTTCATCCCAATACTGTTTTTCCGAAGGAGCAGCAGCTATTCGATCAGATGTCAGAGACCGAGTACCTCACAGTGTGAACGTGGGGTCATACTTCCTGACCTCCAATAGGAGGCGATCTCTGTCACTGAGAGCCTGGTTCAGAGCAGCCTGGGCACTGGAGAGCTGGGCTTCCAGGGTTTGTGTCTGTAAAGGTAGGATTAGTGGATGGGTTACTTCCAGCTACAGCTCAGCTAATACCCTCTAGTCTGTTGATACTATGCCAGGTGGGTGGATATCAGAGTCTGACTGACAGCAACAGATGTAATTACAGCACCATTACACCACCCCTTGCGCTTAAACACAACTCTGCTTTATCAATCTTTGACCTGACAAGAAACAAGACACCATATCCAGTCTGTGTTTAAGGCAGAACGTTACTGATTCAACCAAGACAAATATCTATAGGTAAGCAATAAAATTTAAGAAAAAGACTTACTCTCTCACAAAATTACATAAAACTCACCTGCAGTTGTGACTACAGAACTAAGTAGACATATATGCAGTATACTAGATTATACAGTAAAGTTAGTACCCTTACTTCCCTCTCCTGTTGAACAGAACCATTCAGCTTGTCCAAACAAGCCACAGGAAAACCTGCTAAGGCTTTAGGGTCTGTGCCTTCACCTGCAATCAAAAAGGACATTTCTGTTCACATTTCTCCAAAACTGATGCCACACCTATTTGAATATTTATGGATTTATGATATTTTTGGTGAAGTCACACTTCTGGTGAGTATTAGATTTGGAATGGTTAATATACAAAAAGATTCAGAGAAAATAACCACCTTTGAGCCTCATGATGCCATCGTCACTACGTTCAAGTAGCAGCTGATCGACAATAATACTTGCTGGAACTGGTTGAGGGGCTGTTGGGTAAATTCTAGGGCCATCATCCTAAAACATATAGGTATATTGATGATCAGCCACATATCTTAACAGAGGCTGACAATTAGTGAAGTAGTCCAGTCCTTTTGCTCAACAGTATTTAAGTTTGCATAAACATTTATGACTACATTGTTTGAAATCATAAATATTTGCAGTAATACTGTTTCCACGAGCACATATTCAGAACAGTTTTCGTCAATTATCATACGCACCTTTATAGTGACTTTGATGTTACTCATGTGCAACTTCATTGGCTGACTGTCAATAGCGAATTCATCTTCAAGAAAAGGGCCAATGTTGGTCACTGTGGAGGCTAAGAGCTCTGCATGGCAGTCTCTTATCCTCATATCCAAGAAGCCCACTGACTCAGCAGAGTGTTGGGCTGCAGATGGACCCATGTCTGCTCGCATGCTCACTATTGCCGAGTTTCCCTGACGATTCTGCTTCTGCACTGTCCCACCTGGAGCTACAGAAACAAAAACAAGGCATCTTGTATCATGTGGGCATTTCAGAGAAAATATTTACTAAATGGAATTCTTACTGAAAAATGATCCTTGTTCTTTGAAGTCAATATATGCAGTAAAAACAGTGCTGTGTATTCTGGTTGGAGGGAATTTTACATACTGAAAGATGATATAAATGGTACATATCATGTTGTTTGACAGATTAATGGCAATGTCCAATGGCTGCAAATGATATAATTCATTTACTTAGACCGTATGATGCCTAAAAGGTAAGATAGGCACAACACACAGTAAAATAAAATAAAATAAAGATTCTTCTACAATATGATTAGACAACAGTTGAATATAAATAACCGAACTTCCTTATATGGTTAATTAGCAAATATACAATGTTAGAGCACTGATGAGTGGCTTTCAAAATAATTTTTCCTTGTGAATGAAGACTGAATGCATTTACCTTGTACAACACCAGCCAGGATGTCTGAAAACCGAATATTACCCAGTTGCACAGGGGTCAGATTTTGTGCTTCTACAGCAACAAGTTGGTCTTCTCCCTTTACTTCCATGGTGCAGGCCACTCCACCCAGGATAAGCAGGAAAACTGAGGACTTTAACAACACACAGTGAAGAAAAGTTTACCAAATTAGTATATTAGAATGGATTATACATACACTGTATGTATTTAAAAACACACACACAAAAATAACTGTTATAATTTTGTGTGTAGAAATAAACTCTGTACTTTTTTCAATACATTTTTTTAATGTGGAAAGTTACTTACCATATCCTGAGCGACGTCCTCAATACTTTGAGACAGGGAGCTGCTGAGGTCAGCTGATGAGCCTCCCTCCGTCCCGGGGGCTGGACTGCCTCGACTGCCTGCAGTGACCGGAGTGTTGTTTGGACGCATGGACTCTACACCCGACTCTGAAAAACAAGACACAAAATTAGAAGCATACAAACCAAATGCATTAATTCTATACAAAATTTGGAAATATTTTAAGCACCTGAGTCTATGAGAACAACAAAATTGTCACTGGCATCACTGTCCACAGATAAATTTTCATCAGGCAGGCTGCCATCCAAAATAGCACTGTCAAAGGAATGCTGAGAAGGAGACTGCTTCATGGATTGGTGGCGCAGGCTAGCAGCCAGAGACGGGGAGGACTCTTCTGGCCGCTGGACTTGTTCCCTGTGCACCCACACACAAATACACGTTTTTAAGGGACAGTAAGTAATAGCATGTGGTGCACAGTATGGGTGCCAGACACAAACACTGTTATGTTGCCAACTGCACAGCAGGGGAGAGTTAACACTTACTTAGCCGGACTGAACAATTTGCTCATCCCCGAGCCACGACTCAGCATACTAAAGGCATCTTTTGTTATAGAAAATGCCCCTTTGGTCAGGTCCAGTGAGGCACTAATGGCATCTTTGGTCACATCCTTGGTGACATTAATGGCGCTTGACAGTTCTCCCTCCAAGCTAAAAGTAGATGGTTCTCGAGAGAGGATGGGCGACTCTCCAGGTGAGAGTGGAGGAGAGAGGACAGGAGTGTCCACCTGTGTTGCCAGCCCATCATCCTCCAACACATCCTCCACAGCCTCACACGCCTCCTCCACCACCTCATCTTGGTCATCCTGGTCAAACTCAGTGCCACCTGTGTTAATGGAGGAGATGCCATTTTCTAAGCCGCTGTCGTCCAGGGCTGCATCTGCGGCATGATGAGTCGGAGAGATGTCAGAGTCTGTCATGCTAGGGCTGTCTGTCTCTGGAGTGTGGGGGACTATTTCTTCTGGTTCTGTGCAAGCTGGAGGCAACAGGAGTCCCAACTCTGCTGAATCCAAAAGCAGGGCCAAACACACTGTAGCAGGGTTAGACTTATGGTCTTGAGCCTTTTTAACATCCTGTATATCCTGACCCAACTCTGTTACCAAACGGGCCATAGCATCCTTCATCCTCAGAAGGGCCACATACTGATAGTGGTTTAACCACATCTTTAGTGGGGTGATGGCGTGGGCTAGGATGTGAAATGAGGCAAAGCAATCTTCCTCCTGGGAGGGTTGCTGCTCTGAAGAGTACTTGTGTGCTCTGCTACAACTGGAAGGGGAAGATGGTGATCTATATCTAAAGGCAGAAGGCTGGCACATCCACACAGACATAGCAAAGGGCTCAACAAAGGGCTGGGTCCTGCCTTTAGGAAATCTGCGAGCGCCATCAAAACCTAGTGTAACTCTGGACAGACTGAGAGACCAGACATCCTGAGACCTTAGCTGTTTTCTGTCCAAAGGCTGGAGCTCTGTTTCTTGAGCGTGCTGGAAAAAGATGGAGGGAATGGGGTAGAAGGCACTGTGGTCTCTTGGGTAGGGATAGGGTGGTGTGGGTTGAAAGAAACAGCAGGATGAGAAGTTGCTGTAGGTGCTTTTGAGGTCAGCTCTGGTGGCATGTGGACAGTGCCGGGTGTTGCTGAAAACCATCTGGGGTACAGTAACAGAGAGGGACTGAGGACGTTCTGGATGATCCAAAATAGAAGAATCCAATGGAATTATCAGCTGCAGAAGTGAAGAAAACAAAACGTGTCAAGCTTCAGGGTTCAGTATTCTATTAAAAAAATAATAAATTAAAAAAAAAAAAAAAAAAAAATCACCAATGAGAAATGATTGGTATAGATTCAATTTCCCAAAAAAGTAATCAGTATTGTATCAAATCTTAAAAATGTGGTATCACCCATGACTAATTTGTGTATTCTGAAGGAGGGTCATCCTGTCAATGTGCCGGTGGGTCACATGGAGGTTGAACAGGCCCACGATGACGGTAATATTTGATAGGTTTTAGTAAAGGAGGGGAAAAAGTAAGGTGATGATGTGGTTCAAATACTCATGCATGTCATACAGTACAGGCCAAAAGTTTGGACACACCTTCTCATTTAGTGCGTTTCCTTTTTTTTATGGCTGTTTACATTGAAGATTCTTACTGAAGGCATCAAAACTATGAATGAACACATGGAATTATGTACTTAAAAAAGTGTGAAATAACTCCAAATATGCCTTGTATTTTAGATTCCTCAAAGTAGCCACCTGTTGCTTTTTTGATAGCGCTGCAAACCCTTGGTGTTCTCTCAATGAGCTTCATGAGGTCGTCACCTGAAATGGTTTTCACTTCACAGCCTTGTCAGGGTTAATTAGTGGACTTTCTTGCTTTAATAATGGGGTTGGGAACATCAGTTGTGTTGTGCAGAAGTCAGGTTGATACACAGCTGACAGCCCTATTGGACAACTGTTACAATTCATATTATGGCAAGAACCGATCAGCTAAGTAAAGAGAAACGAGTGGCCATCATTACTTTAAGAAATGAAGGTCAGTCAGTCCGGAAAATTGCAAAAACTTTGAATGTGTCCCCAAATGCAGTTGCAAAAACCATCATGCGCTGCAACGAAACTGACTTGCATCAGGACCGCCCCAGGAAAGGAAGACCAAGAGTCACCTCAGCTGCTGAGGATAAGTTCATCTGCTTCACCAGCCTCAGAAATCGCAAGATAACAGCAGCTCACATTAGAGACCAGATGAATACCACACAGAGTTCTAGCAGCAGACACATCTCTAGAACAACTGTTAGGAGGAGACTGTGCCAATCAGGCCTTCATGGTCAAATAGCTGCTAGGAAATCGCTGCTAAGGAGAGGCAATAAGCAGAAGAGATTTCTTTGGGCCAAGAAACACAAGGCATGGCCATTAGACCAGTGGAAATCTGTGCTTTGGTTTGATGAGTCCAAATTTGAGATCTTTGGTTCCAACCGCTGTATCTTTGTGTGGTGCAGAAAAGGTGAATGGATGGATTCTACATGCCTGGTTTCCATCGTGAAGCCTGGAGGAGGAGGTGTGATGTTGTGGGGGTGCTTTGCTGGTGACACTGTTGGGATTTTTTCAAAATTTAAGGCATACTGAACCAGCACGGCTACCACAGCATCCTGCAGCGACGTGCCATCCCATCCGGTTTACGTTTAGTTGGACCATCATGTATTTTTCAAGAGGACAATGACCCCAAGCACACCTCCAGACTGTGTAAGGGCTATTTGACTAAGAAGGAGAATGATGGAGTGCTGCGCCAGATGACCTGGCCTCCACAGTCAACGGACCTGAACCCAACCGAGATGATTTGGGGTATGCTGGACCGCATAGTGAAGGCAAAACGGCCAACAAGTGCTAAGCATCTCTGGGAACTTCTTCAAGACTGTAGGAAAACCATTTCAGGTGATTGCTCTGATTACTGCTTTGCACACTTTTGATGAGCTTCAAGAGGTAAAGGGTGGCTACTTTGAAGAAACTAGAATATAAGTCACATTTTCAGTTATTTCACAATTTTGGTTAAGTACATAATTCCACATGTGTTCATTCATAGTTTTGATGCCTTCAGTGAGAGTCTACAATGTAAAGTCATGAAAATAAAGGAAACACATTGAATGAGGAGGTGTGTCCAAACTTTTGGACTGTACATTCTTAAAATCAATTAATTTTCAATATTAATTCAATAATGCTAGCAGTTGTGTAATTAATGTATGCAATGCAAAGAACATATTTCTTTTGTTTAGGTCATATGTTTCTGTGAAAGCCAGTGAGGCAGGATCTGTACTGTGTGGTAGTAGAGTAGATGTGTACTGTGTGGTAGTAGAGTAGGATGTGTACTGTGTGGTAGTAGGGTAGGATGTGTACTGTGCGGTAGTAGGGTAGGATGTGTACTCGGGATGTCCCGATACAGATTTTTTGACTTCCGATCCGATTTTTTAAAAATGATGTGGTTTGCCGATACCGATCCGATACCTACATTCTCAGAGCATTAAAAATAATGCAGAAGTATCAAAATTACAGATGCATTTTACTTTGCTTTATAAAGAACAATGCAAGAAATCTCATAATAAAAAAATAGTTTCAAACCATGTCTGCAGAATACTTCAACTTCAAAAGTC
>JAQQAE010017705.1:0-11392 GCA_029823295.1 Pseudamia nigra
GATAGGGTGAGATGGAGGCAGATGATTCGCTGTGGCGACCCCTGAAGGGAACAGCTGAAAGGAAAAGAAGAAGATATTTACACATTTACTCTTGTGAAAATGTTAAAACCCATGCCTAGATGAGATTTGACCATTTCCATAAGCATTTTCTAATGCCAAACATTAAAATGCTAAAATGATTACAACTATCCCTTGGTTGCATCAGTAAATGCAAGAAGAAAGAAAAAGTTCTGCAAGGGACAATTCTTAGAAGCAGGTGGTTTGGAATAGATATGGTGAAACTTTAAACTTGGTGGGCTTGGATGTAACATAAAGGGTTTTTATCTTGTCTCAAGCCAAAGTTATTGTCATTGTCACTGCTTTTTTCTCCTTTTCTTGTCAACCACAACGGCTTTCCTCTGCTGTTTGTCCACCACCACAGTGTCTGGTTGGTTTGCCATTACCATTCTGCCAGTCTGTATCTACAGTACAAGTCCCACAGGATCTTGGCTGGTCATTCTCTACCACCTTTGGAGGTGTTTCCAACTCTGATCTTGGGGTTTTCAGTCCAGCTGTTTTTTCAATGCTAAATAATTTATAATTTTGACACACCTAATTTTTGAGCCTTTGTCTTCAATTAACTTAAAGATAATGAGGGGAAAATAACCATTAGTGCTTTAAGTACACAAGGATGGAGAAATCATTATTTTATCTTTGCTGGTATTTGGTGCCCGCAGTTGGTGACTCTGGAGAAAAATCTAACTTAATAAACCCTGCTTTATTACAACATGGATCAACGTGATGGACCAAAAAACACTGTCTTCCCTGATGGCATGCTAGTGGCTAAAAACATAACAGTATGTTTTTGCAGGTCAGCTAACATATGCAACAGCAACATTAGATAAATTACATTATAATTCAGTGGAAATCTGGCAGTTTGTTTGTTGCCAAATATGTGCTGTTTGCATCATTTAACATATGCAATGAAACTCAACTCCAGCTGGCATCCACGTGTAGCAAGTCCAGTAATTTTCTAGATTTACAATTTCACATTTTTCAACATCGTGTAATACAATTGTTTTTTTTTTAAAATAAACTGCCATTTGGTTTTCCACGTTGCCCAATTCCATCTGTTGCTCATCTCTCAATTAGATCCCAATTAGAGCAGAAAACCAATTTCTAATTATACTTCTCATGTTGTTTTTTTTTGAGTGAACACAGTTACATAATTAATTGGTAATTCAAAAATAACAAAAACCAAAATCAGAGGCTCAGGGACAAAATGTATTTAAATGGGGCTTTGTGTCCTTATGTGCGGGCACAGCAACATTAAAATGCTTGGAACTCCCTGAAGTGAAATGCAGGAACGTGGCCTCGGTCAACATGTTGACATTTTGTTTTTGCACATGAAGTAGCAGGCAGCCCTAGTGGACCTTGTGCATCCTCCCTTAAGATGTCCAGTCTCCCAGCAGCCATGTCAACAGGCGTTACTCTCGGGGAATGAGCACCACTGTGCTTCAGAGAAGGCCGCTCTCTCAGTCGGCATGGCTCTCTGCCTTTCCCTGGCCCCCGATGTGTGCCATCACTCAATGAAAGGGAATGGGGAATATTTAGGTGTGTATATTCATCAAAGGGAAAAACCTAGTAGTAGAGTGTTTCACACATGCTGCCTACAGGCTGGATTGCCAGCACTGACAAGCAGTGGAGGCCAACCGGTGAACATGCTCCCTCAAATTTCTATTTTTAATCTGCCCCAGTAATTAAGCATGAAAGCTTTGATTAAACATCTAAAGTGCCACAGCTTGACTATCTTGCAATGTGCCCCTTTCTTTCCCATATATAAACATTGAGTCGTTGTTTAATGATGCCTAAAACAATTTGACGGTGAAGACAGAAAAGTGATAAAGGTAAGAATTTGTAGTGGTTCATTTGTAAATTATGGTTTCCACATGGTCATATGGAAAGTCAACAAGTCTGTCCATGTATGGGCTGTTTGTGCCATTTATCCGTGCCCACTTACACATTAAAATAATGTGTAAAAATGTGAAAAATGTGACATTTTCCACCAGGCCTGAGCCACACACCAAACTTAGTTTTTCAGCATGTTCAGGCCTTCAAAATTACGTGTGTTGCAGAAGAAAAAAAATAGCCTTTACCACAATCTGCACGTCATCTTGGGCCTAATAAAAAGAAAAAATCTCTGAAAAAGACTTGAAAATGGCCAATATTGGTGTTACAATCCTGTGTAATTCTGTCATCTGCATGGTGTTTCAGTATGATCGCTTAAAGTGTCTGAAACAATTTAGGGGAGACCTGGTTTGGTTGCTCTTGTGACTCACTGAATTCTTGAGTTACAGTTTCAAAATTTCATTTAAAATACCAACATTTGATTACTACAAATGGCACAAATTCAAAATCTTGCAAGAATATCACGGACCTCATGAGTTAATTTCAAATACATGGTGTTCCTTGGTCACAAATTACCCCACTACTGGCTTGGGATGTAACACATGCAGGCGAGAGTTGTAACAGACCAGTGAAGCAAAAACACAGGCCACACAATAGAATGTTATTGCTGCCATCACATTCAAAATGAGCTAATATATTCCATGAAATGGTAAAATGTCTCAACTTCAACATCTGATATGTTGTTTATGTTCTACTAAGAATAAAATATGGGTTTATGAGATTTGCAAATCATTGTATTCTCTTTTTATTTACATTTTATTTACATCCCAACTGTTTTGGAATTGAGGATGCATTTTTAGAGCATCAGCAGGCATGCCTCTCTCAGTCTCTCTTTTCCACTGCCTAGGCATGCTGTCAAATCAATAAAATAAAATATTCTTGGATTCATGTAAGGGGATATTATAACACTTAAAACACATGTTACAGCCTACCTGTCAGCCATTGTTTAGCTAGCTGTATCAGTATAGTGGTTTGAAATTAACAAGGGGGAAATGCCTAAGAAACTGCAATTTAATTTACTGTAAGTCATATGATTTTGTCTGCAAAATCATATGACTTTGTCTGCAACCCCCCGACCCTTGCGAGGATTAAGGGGTAGAAAATGGATGGATGGATGTATAAGTATGAATCAAAGTTTAGTGTCACGTCAAAATCAGTTTTTTCTCAATAAAATCTGCATTAACCTGTTTACAGCCTTGACAACCACCATGTGAGACTGAGGAGGAAGTGGCTAAACAGTGAAATAATTATGTGACTCCTATCTCATCCCTGACTGGTAGAATTGGTGGCGTTACAACTCTCCCCATGTTACAACCATACCAAATCTCCCCTACTTGAAAGTTGTCATAGTTATTGACCACGATAGGATTTCCAACTTGTCAGCCATTACAATTTACAGCACTATTGGTTTTTGATAGGGGCTGCTACTGCTCGGCGCAACGTAACATGCAATAGCTTAGAAGTTCGATTTACTTGAAAGTTGCAATGGATACAGTGTATTGACCACTGTAGAATCTCCATCCTGTCAACCTTTGAGGTAGGTGGAATCCTGCCTCTAATGTGACAAGGACAGATGCAATAACAACATTGTCTGAACGAATTTACTCAAAACTTGCTGTGTTTATTAACCACTGAATAATCTCCATCCCACCAATTACTGGGATCAGTGGTGCTGCTGCTGGCCAAAAAATATACCACAGCTTGAAAGCGTTTGAACCAATTTATGTGAAACTTGTTATGTGTATTCACCACTATAGCATCTCTATCAGCTTTTGAGACAGGTGGTGCCACTACTTGAAACAGCATAAAAGACTTAAAAGCCACTCATAATTCAATAGATACTTACTGCGGCCATGGCCGATCAAGCAACCTCTTTTTTCATTTTGTGTTTTATAGCTCTTGTGGCAGTCAGTTAATCATAAAATGGAAGGTACACATCAGTAAAAAGATGTGTAAAATACGTAATACTATCTTTAAAATTTTTAATCATGGTATAACTCATGAAAAACAACTAAACACACAACTTACGTCATTTATAACAGATAAGTGGTTCATTTTAGAGAGAAAATAATCAACAGTGGCAGAAAAGTCAGAAATCACACAATGTTTAAACTGAAGTCCTTGATTATTTTAAAGCACAATGAAGATGTTTTTTAGACAAACCCTTTTTCGCTGCTGTGCACAAGAGCAAAAAAGATCACAGCACATTTGTAACCTTTTTCTATTTTTAGGTAGTTGCAAACTGCGCAGAAACAACAGATTCAAGTGAAGATGCAATGACACCATACATTGCATCCCACACAACTCCATATGAGAAGTAAAAGGTAAAGGCTTGATTTTTCATATCCTGTGGACAGTGACAGAAACCTGTTCACATGAACATGTCAGTGCCTCATTTGCATTAAATGTTCCTATTTTGTGTATAAGTGTGTTGTATATTTACATAATTACATATAATTATGCATACATTTACATAATTTAGTATTATATTGTTTACATTTTATATAAAAGTGGTCATTTATTTAGTCACAGCTGCAAAAAATATTCCACTTATTCCATATAAAGGCCACCCTCAATTAATTTATCTACAGAGTAAATGTAAATCAGATTTGTAAGGTAGTGTAGGCACATGTGTACCCAGCAGTTTTAACCTCTAATGTAATTGGACCATGAACGTAGCCTTGTTCCCCACTTTCCAATGAAACAGTGGCTATAAATACCTCAGTAAACATGTCAATTAAGTGCTAATCCGATTGATGTGGTGTGTCTTGAAGTATCAGCTTCCTCCCACGGCCACGACCAGCAGCCAATGAGCACAAGAGTCTGCACTTAGTGTATACCCTTCCTGCGGGGATGGGCCTTCAAGAAATTAACATGAAGAGAAGTTATCTATGTTTTTCTGGAGGCAGCAACTGTAATTAGGTTGTGTCACACTGCTGGAAGGTAAATGCATGCTTTTTATGCATCAAAGAAACTGTACATAGGAGCATCTGCCCCTACACTTCAAAGTGAGCACAGTAGAAAATGCTCTGCTTACATATTTATTGATTCTACTGCCATGCATGTTGTGTTTTACACTCACACTAGAGTATCTGACTCATATTCACACATGTTCATTGCACTGTCTGCCAAGTATCAGAGCCCACCTACACAGCATGCATGGGGTGAGACTGTTGTTTTGCACTACATCTGTGGCAGAGATCTGTATGTGTAAGTTTGAGTATCTTTCCACCACATACTCAAATGTTGTGCTATTTATATGTCCATATTCACCTGCCCCTCCAAAAAAAGGAAAAGAAAAAGTCAAACACTGTAATATTTCTTTATGCCATGTATTACGACTGGCTCGAAGGGTCATAACATATGGAGGAGGCATACAAGTTAACTGAAGTTAATGTGCATTTATTGTGAGAAAACAGAAGCAAAAAAAAAAAAAACCGAACAAAACAGTCAGAGCTCAACACATGGCTTCCAGGATGAAGGCAGGCGAGAGAGAGACATGGGCGGCGCATCCAGGTCTTATCTAGGCCCAGACCACACCTTCAAGTAGGTGACCTGAAATTGAAGCACACAGATCTGCAACACAGAGCAGCACAAAGTGGGGCGTAACACCCCCTTCCTTAAAAATGACACCCACAATGGTCCCATTCTAAGGAACACGTGACAATGCATCAGCGACATTATCTCGCCCTTTCTTATGGTGAATCTCAAGGTTGTAGTTTTGTACCACAAGGGCCCAATGCATAAGATGATGATTCGAGTTGTACATACGGATGAAGGAAATCTAGAGGGTTGGTCTAGAGGGTCTGTGAAGACTATAACGGGTTAGGGTGTGGAACCAACATATGGCTCAAAATGCTGCAAAACCCACAGCATGGCAAGAGCTTCCTTCTCAATTGTACTATAATGTAGCTGGGCTGAAGAGAATTTCTTGGAAAAATAGCATATGGGATGATCAATGCCAGACTCATCTTCTTGCAACAGTACAGCACCCGCTCCAGTACCACTAGCATCGACCTCCAACTTAAATGGAACAGCAAAGTCAGGGGCTGCAAGCACTGGGGAGTTGCACAAGAGCGCTTTGATTACCTGAAACGCATCATCACACTCACTACTCCAGACTAGACGCTTAGAGGGGCTAAGGAGATCAGTTAGAGGACTCACAATGGAGGAAAAATTATGACAGAACCCTTGATAATAGCCTGCTAAACCCAAAAACTGGCACAACTCACACATAGTAGTGGGAACAGGGAAGTTGGCAATGGCAGCAATCTTTGCTTCAACTTGACCCTGTCCCACCTGCTTCCCAAAGTAGGTGATAGCCTTTGCAGCCCTGTTAACTGTTAAATCACCGCAAAAGCATGGGGTTCCATCAGATTTCAGGACCAACAGACAAGGGGAGCTCCAGGGGCTTTAACTAGGAACAGCAAGTCCATACTTCTCTAAATACTCAACCACCTTCATCTGAGCCCTTTTCACAGGATTTACACGATAAGCGTGTTGCTTATTAGGAAGACAATCACCTACATCACTGTCATGTTGGAGAACAGTAGTTTGAGATGGTGTGGCATTAAAGAGGGCCAAGTGTTTAAGCAATCCAGCAATGTCAACCTTTTGTGATTCAGACAGGTGGCTCAAAATGGCCTCCAAGTTACTCAGGACTTGAGAATTTTGTAGTCTAGCACAAAGAACAGGAGCCTCATGTATCTTCACCAGGAGTGTAAGATGGCACAGCCACAGTCAATGCAATAGGCAAAACTTCAGATGTTTTCAGCTCTATTTTTGGTCTAGCCAGATAAAGCTTTAGCATAATTACATGACAAACACGACTCTTCCATCTTCTATCTGGGGTGCCGATTACATAATCTGTCTCACTGAGGTTCCTTTCAACCACATATGGTCCAACAAATCTAGCCTGTAACACTGAACCTGGGACAGGGAGGAGAACGAGGACAGAATCTCTGGGCTGGAAGCTTCGATGGACTGAAGACTTATCAAAATGGTCTTTCATTTTGGACTGAGAGGCTGCCAAGGCCTGTCTTGCAAAGTCATTAGCATGGTGCAGACACTCTCTAAAAGCACAAACATAGTCCAACACATTAACTTTAACAGAATTCTCCTCAGTAAGTTGCTCATGAAACAGCTTCAATGGGCCCCACACGGTGTGACCAAAAACTAACTCTGCAGGACTGAATCCTATTGACTCCTGAACAGTCTCACGAAGAGCAAAAAGCAAGAAGGGTACCCCTTCATCAAACTCTTTGCCAATGTTAAGGCAGTAGTCACGCAACATGGTCTTCAGAGTTTGGTGGAAGCGCTCTAGGGCACCTTGGCTCTCTGGATGGTAGGCACTAGAGACCTGATGCTTCACAGCTAACTCGTTGGGCACATTAATGAAAACCTTGGACATGAAATTTGTAACCTGGTCTGTTTGAATAACCTTTGGCAGCCCAAAAGTGGTAAGAAAAACTTAACCAATTCTCTCACTATAACCTTGGATTTAAGGGAACGAATTGGGATTGCCTCTGGGAACTTAGTTGCAGCACACATTAGCGTCAACAGATATTGATGACCAGATTTTGACTTTGGCAAAGGACCAACACAGTCAACAATAAGTCTTTCAAAAGGTTCACCTACTACCGGAATTGGATGGAGAGGGGCAGGTGGAATCACCTGGTTCAGCTTACCAGCTAGTTGACAAACATGGCAGGAACAAAACATCCTGCTTCAAGCCAGGCCAAAAGAACTGCTTCAAGATACGAAAATAGGTTTTAGTTACTCCCAAATGGCCAGACAGATCTGTATCATGAGCTAACACCAATATTTGTGGTCGATAACAAGAAGGAACAACAACTTGATGTACTGCAGACCACATACCTTCTTCCCCACCTAAAGGAGACCACTTCCGCATAAGAACACCATCTTCCAGATAATAAGCCACCTGAGATGCATCAATATCATCCATTGACACTACAGCTGCAATACATTTACATAGAGTGGAATCAGCGCGTTGAGCTTCAATAAGACCCTTCCTTCCAAATTTCTGAGAGGTATCAACCTCAGGTATCAACAGGTGAGGGGACTAGTTAAAGTAACTTCAGTGGGCTCAGCAGACTTGGACTGTGCCACATCTATCATTTCAGCGATAGAACCAGCAGGCTCAGACTTTTCATGACCACTAGATGGAAACAAAAAACAATTCTGACACCCCAACATGTTCATTCTGGTACGACTGGGCGCAAGTCACCACACATGCTGGAAAAACTGATGCTTGGTCAGAACTTACAACTTCATGGACACAAGATTGAATGGGATCGGTCACCACAATGGGCTCAGGAAACACTTTCCCACCAGCCAGATCATTTCCCAAAATCATGTCCACACCATCTACAGGAAGTTCAGGATGAATGGCGACAGCTGCAGGGCCACTAACCAGATCAGTTTTCACATGAATACAGTGCAAGGGAGCCAAAATCCATGTCATTCCACATCCCCAAACTACAGCATTTTCACCTGTAAATGTTTGATCGGAGAGGGGCAAAACACCTTCTGGCAGCAGTGATTGGGATGCTCCTGTATCTCTCAAAATATGTATTGGTACAAATTTCTCAGTTTCAGAAATGGCTACAAAACCATCCATATGAAATGGAGCAAAACAATCATCAGGCTCACCGGAAATGGACTGACTGCAACCACCTTTAACATCAGTTGCATCCTTAGCCCTCAGATCTAAACCAGTCTCAACATACAACAACTGGTGTTGAGCAGAAGATACAAGTCCCACAGGCTTGACATTTTTTTGCTTCTTAGCAAGAGCATGACAACTAGCTATAACATGACCAGGTTTTTTGCAGTAGAAGCAAACACGCTCTCCCTTACCAGGACTAACAGCTCTACTAACAGGAGCTGAGAACCTAGAGCTGTCACCATTTTTAGAACGAGGTCCACGAACTTTATGTTCACGATCTTTATCAGGGAACACAACTTTATGATGCAGAACATACTCAGCCAGAACCACAGCATCCGCCAGCTTACAAACCTTCTGTTAAAACTTATAACCAAACTTATACAGACAAACATTTCAAATGCTACATGTCAAGAAAACTACAAAACACAATGTCAGCCCCACACAAAGCACACTAGCTACACAAAGTGCAATCTGGCCACATGCACAGGATTACACAACATAGACAGAACCAACATTAGCCAGACTCAAAATAGAATAAACTGGGCCACGACAAAAAAAAAGCACAAAAATGCCTAATAAACACTTCTGCGCTAACACCGAATGCTCCTCACTACCTACAGTACATTCCTAGAGACACAAAAAAGTAAATGGCCAGCCACTGTCACCCCATGCTACTACTGGAAAAAAAAACCAAAATGGCAGCCTAACCACCTACGTAAGAACTCACCTGGTTCCTCTCTAATTCAAAGCTCGAAGGATCATAACATATGGAGGAGGCGTACAAGTTAACTGAAGTTAATGTGCATTTATTGTGAGAAAACAGAAGCAAAAAAAAAGAACAACCAAAACAGTCAGAGCTCAACACACGGCTTCCAGGATGCAGGCAGGCAGCTGAGAGAGAGACATGGGCGGAGCATCCAGGTCTTATATAGGCCCAGACCACACCTTCAAGCAGGTGACCTGAAATGAAGCACACAGATCTGCAACACATAGAGCAGCACAAAGTGGGGCGTAACACCATGTTTAAAGGTGCAGTCTATGATGTTGGGAAACTAACAACTAACTGATTGTTTGTAGCAGACTGCTTTAGATAATTAGACAGGTGACCTGCCCGTCAACCCGGCTTACAACCTCGTAGGTACATGAGCATATGCACTCATTTCCAGAGTTAAAAACAGTCATACAGGGAGCCAGCAAATTCAGCGATGTAATCACAGGATAACCAAGGAGAGTTAACATTTCAGACCATCAGCATCTGGTACAGGTAAAAAAGGAATTAAATGATGGAGAGACATTCTAACCTGACAACTGTGAGGTTGCAAGCCATGTTGACAGGCAGGTTGCTTGTCCAATGGCAGTCCACCACAAACAACCGACTGCTAGCTCCCTTCTCCGTTAACTTTGATTATGCCAAACATTTGCCATTGCAGTGTTCTGATAAGCTTCTGCAATATCACAGCATTTGTTTCTGTCCAGAATTAGATTTGTTTTTTTGCTAAAATCTTGTAGTGATGGAGAGTTGGATCATTGTGTAAAGTCTCCGGCTCATCCTGCACTCTGTGGAGAGCAATCTATGAATGAAAAGGATGTCTCAAGCGCTCTTTCAATATTTGGGCCTCATGAATCCTGCACTACGATTTAGAATACATAAGTGCATACCATTAGGGAAGAAAAAAAATCCATGGATGCAAAAGAGAAAATAGAAACAAGAAGCTGCTGACTTCATTAGTCACAGTTAAATAATGTGTAGAAGCTAAAATATATATATTTTTATATATTTTTGGACAAGTGGTCTCCCTGATATCACATGTTATAAATTAGGAAAGCATAGGCACAGGCACAGTGTATGAAGTTACTTGATGAAGTAACTTTTCCTAATTCATGTCTTTTCTCACATTTATGTAAATCTTTTGACATTCCGTGGGCACTTGAGTGATGGCAGTTTACTGTATGTCACAGAGCAGTACCATTAAATTCTACTTAATCATAGACAACTCAGAGATGTCCCACAAGATTCAAAATTCAAGATTCAAGATTTCCTTTTCTTTCTCAAAATAGTAATGGAATTCTGTTTCCCACAAGTTCATCTTGGTATGGCATAAACATCACATTTTCTAAAAATAATATCTATAACAAAAAAAACCTAAAATCTAAAAATTACAGTGCAAATGCAAACAAAACATAGAAATACACATTGCAAAAATACATGCATGGACCCTTCCAATTCTATTTAATGTCAAGAATAAATAAATGTAAAAGTATATGTATATCAAAGCCATGGCGACAATACCTTGTTCATTTTGTCTACAGGGCTAATACAGCAAATGCATTCAAATCTCTTGTGATCTTTGCACCTACTTGAAACAGCAGTAAACAACACCTTGGTAAGAGTGGGGATAATGGAGTGACTTTTGCATCTTACAGTCTCAGTAGACTGCTTATGAAAAGATATTACAGTAAATACCTCTATTTGCTAAAACATTGCTTGGTGTCATATATATTTGGGCAATGCATGTCAAATTTAAAACATAAAAAATATGCATTATACTTGGACAACATGTACAAACCCAAAAAAGTAATAGTTGGAGCAATATGGAAAAAATAAATTAAAAAAGTGGCAATACAGTATTTTGACTTGGATTCGTAGAATATGAACACAGCATACTGCATTTTATATTTTCATCCATCCATCCATCCATCCATCCATCCATCCATCCATCCATCCATTTTCTACCCCTTAATCCTCATGAGGGTCGG
>JAQQAE010017706.1:0-11392 GCA_029823295.1 Pseudamia nigra
GGGGGCAGACCAGTGATGACATCCAGGGCGATGTGAGACCAGGCACAGGAAGTGGCTGTAGGAGACCAGAGGGAGGCATCTTGGAGGTTTTACTGCGGGCGCAGACGGAGCAGGCTCTGACGAAGTCCCGGACATGGCGGCTCTCTCTGGGCCACCAGAAACGCCTCTTCAGGTTATGTAAGGTTCTGTTTGTTCCAGGGTGACAGGCAACCTTTGAGGAGTGGGCCCACTGGAGCACCTGTGACTGGGCCACCACGGGAACATAGAGGCGCTCCTCGGGCCCGTCCCCGGATCGTGCTGTTGTGCCTCTCTCACTGCCGATTCCACCTCCCAGGTGAGCGTGGCGAGTACGCAGGAGGGCAGCAAGATGGGCTCCGGCTCAGGGACCTCTGAGTCTGAGGCAAACTGGCGGGACAGGGCATCCAGCTTCAGATTCTTTGAACCTGGCCTATAGGAGACTGAAAAACTGAAACGGTTGAAGAACAATGACCATCGAGCTTGCCGAGGATTTAACTGTTTGGCCTGCTGGAGGTAGGCGAGGTTTTTGTGGTCAGTCCAGATGGTGAAGGGATGTGCAGCTCCCTCCAGCCAATGCCACCACTCCTCCAAGGCCAGTTTGATAGCCAGTAGTTTGCGGTCACCAATGTTATAATTTCTTTCAGCAGGAGAGAGGCGTCGGGAGAAGTATGCACATGGGTGCACCTTGAAATCCTCCCCCCACTGGGAAAGGACAGCCCCTACTCCAGAATCCGAGGCATCCACCTCGACTATAAACGGCTTGGTCGGATCAGGCTGGGCTAGGATGGGAAAGGATAAGAACTGCTGCTTCAAGGTTTTAAATGCGTGCTGTGCAGATGAAGACTAGATAAAAGGGACCTTGGGTAATGTGAGCTGGGTGAGGGGCGATGCAATTGTACTGAAATTTTTTATGAATTTCCGATAAAAATTGGTGAAACCAAGAAACTGCTGCAGTTGTCGGCGTGTTGTGGGTGCGGGCCACTCAGCAATGGTCTTCACCTTCCCTGGGTCAGCCTGGATTCGACCTGCACCAAGAATGTGCCCGAGGAAGGTGACGGAATTTAGGTGGAACTCGCACTTTTCCGCCTTCATGAAAAGGTGGTTCTCCAGCAGTCTCTGGAGAACCAGACGAACGTGATGGGTGTGCTGCTCGGGGGTTTTGGAAAAAATTAGGATGTCGTCCAAGTAAACAAACGCGAACCGGTACAGGTAGTCCCAGAGCACGTCGTTCATGAGGGCTTGGAATACTGCAGGAGCATTGGTGAGGCCAAAAGGCATCACCAAACACTCGAAGTGGCCGAGTGGGGTGTTAAACGCAGTTTTCCACTCATCTCCCTCCTTAATTCGAACTTGATGGTAGGCATTGCGTAAGTCTAACTTAGAGAAAATGGTGGCGCCCTGGAGCGGCTCCCAGGCAGATGAGAGGAGAGGGAGGGGATATTTATTTTTAATTGTGATGTTGTTTAGGCCCCGATAGTCAATGCAGGGCCGAGGGGTGCCATCCTTCTTAGAGACAAAGAAAAACCCGGCCGCGACAGGAGAATTCGAGGGGCGAATGTGGCCGTTTGCCAGTGAATCACTGATGTAAGTCTCCATTGCCTCCCTCTCTGGCCGAGACAGGTTGTACAAGCGACCAGAGGGGAGCGGAGCATCAGGAACCAAATTGATTGCGCAGTCGTAGGGACGGTGGGGGGGGCAAGGCAGTGGCGCGCTTCTTGCTAAAAACTTCAGCGAGGTCGTGATAGCATTGAGGGATGGCAGACAAATCAACGGGGGGCGGTTTCTCTGGTAGGGAGGACATGGGAGAGACAGCTGCACAGAGGCAGTTGGACAAACAGAAGGAGCTCCCGGTGAGAATTTTGTTTTTTTGCCAATCGATATGGGGATTGTGTTTGTGAAGCCAAGGGTTACCGAGAACTAAGGGAGTGTGGGGTGAGGACATTACTTTCAGTGGGATCTTTTCTGAGTAGTTGCCTGAAACAATAATGGTCACGGGTTCAGTGATGTGGGTGATGCGTGAAAATACCTTGCCATCTAGGGCCTCACCTAAAAATGGGACTGGTAACGGGTTCATGGGAGTTTGGAGTTGAGCTGCTATCTTCTCATCAATGAGATTGTCGTCTGAACCAGAATCAATTAGTACAGGAAAGGAGAGAGATGATGATGTAGCTGATAAGGTTGACCTGGGGCGTGAGGGATTGCAGGAACTCTGGCTCATCGACATGCCCAGGTAAAGAGGCGGGCCCGGTCTTTTGGGCCACACCGGGCAGCTGGTAATCAAATGGCCAGAGCCCCCGCAATACAGGCACTTACCCAGCCTGATCCGTTGTTGCCGCTCCTCTGCCGAGAGGCGCGTCCGTCCCAGCGGCTTGGCTTCTCCGAGCCCAAGGGGGGCACCGGCGGCCCCGGCACTGAGGACTGAGAGCGGTGCGGTTGCGGACCCAGGGCTGCATTTGAGTGCGGTGCCAAAACGTAGCAACGGGCAGCGCTACATTTGAGTAGTCGCTCTTGGGGGCGGTTGTCCCAACGAAGACCTCCAGGGTCCGGTTCATCCTCCGAAGAGACGGAGGTGGAGCGCCGTGTCCGGGTGAGGAGAGGAGTGTTGCCCCATACCTGATGGCGCTCCTGGGGACAGCGGTCCTGGCACAGATTTCCGGTGTCGGAGTCGTCCTCCAACAATGGAGGTTCATGGAACTCAGGGAAGTCATTCGTAGGGACAGAGAGCTGGACTGGCGAAGGGGCAGGCTGAGATTGGGGCACAAGGCCATTATAAGCACAGTGGCACAAGGCAGAGCCTGATTCGGAAACCAAGCAGGAACCCGGTGCAACTCTGCCAGCATGAGGGAGAGGTGGAGGATGGTGCAGGAGGAGCTGTGAGCCTTAGTCAAGGAAGAGCATACCAACAGAGCAATGGCCATGAGACAGCAAGGCACCTGGATGAAGTGGGAGCAGGCAACGGAGTGCAGTGTCCTCTGGAAGGAGATCTGGAAGTGGAACCCCTAAAGGATCAGGTTCTTGATCCAGGGAATCTAGGATGTCCTTCCAAGCCCATCCAAACTGTGCTCATGGGGCATATCAGAATCACCAGCATGCTCACTATGTTCCAGAACAGGAACACTGGAACACATCCTGAACAGCTGCCCCAAGGAACTGGATGAAGGCATGATCACATCCTCATGTCAGAGGCAATCAGCAAAGGGAACAAGGACAGCCAATACCCACAAGCTAAAGCTAAGGCCATTAACTGTGTTAAGGAAGGTCTAAAGTCAGTAAAAAAAAATCAAAGAACAGCTCTGGTGTCCTGCTCTCCACAGCCTGCAACTGGAAAATGACAGTGAACCTCGAGAGGCAGTTGAAGGTTCCACTGCACATCACCCAGTCCAGACTGAGGCCTGACATCATCTTGGTCTCTGAGGTCACAAGACAGCTGATCTTGCTGGACCTGACAGTTCCTTGGGAGGAGAGGATGGAGGAGGGTCATGAGAAAAAGCAGGAGAAGTACCAAGAGCTGGTGGAGGCTTGTTGGAGGAATGGGTGGAGGACCAGGTGTATACTGGCGGAGGTGGGCAGTAGGTGGTTTGCCGGTCACTCCCTGAATAAGGCCTATGGCACGCTGGGCATAACGGGAGCCAATTGAATAAGACCCATAAGCAACAGCATGGAGGTTGCGAAGAAAGCATCCAGGTGGCTTTGGTTGAGGAGGGGAGAGCGGTGGGAGGAGAATGCCACTTGGAAACAGGCCGGGGTCTGATTAGCCCTGGTTGGGTCACTTGGAAGAGAGTGTCTGTTGTGAGACCCGAAACACCCAGTGACTCCGGGATACAACGCCAATGATGTTTCCAAGGGAATGCATTGAGAGATGTATCTGTGAACTGATAATGTATTTAAAAAAAGACTCAAACACGCAATCTGAAATTTTGGGTTTTTCTTGTTTTGTTCATATTTTAAAGCATTGACTGTTTAGTTTATTTTTGTTCATCTACTTGATTGTTTTGTTCATTTTGCTTCTATTTTGTTCCTTTCTTTGTGCCTTCTTGTTTGTTTTGCATATATTTTTTGCTTGTTATTTTGTTCATTTAGCTTCTTTTTGCATCAAATTAGGTTCATTTTCTTGACTGTTTATTCATTTGGTGCTGATTTTCTTCATGTCTCTTCTGATTTTGTTCAATCTTTCCTTGTGCACTTTTTCTTCAGGATTATTCAGGATTAAAAAGAGAGGAAAAGCAACAAAGCTTCTCAGAGCTCAGTACTTCAAATGGTTGGGATTTCTGGACAGAGGAGAGACAAAAGTGCAAAGAAACATTGGACACTGGACAGAGTCAGTTCCAGAGTCAGTGAGACCTGCAGAAAGGATCAGTGAGTGAGGACAAAGGGAAAAACCACAAAAGTACAGAGAAGACATGAAATTAATGACATATAGTATAACATGAACATAAAATTAGTGTAGGGAGAGACCAGTGGGCACTGACCCCGACTGTTCAGTGAGGCTGATGCGGAAGTAACTTTAAGTTGTAATCCTGCTGCTTGACTGCTGGAAAACTGTTTGTCCAGCTCCAAGAAGCATTTTTTAGAGATACATTGAGATAAAGATACATTGGACTTCAATTTGAAAATACAAACTGGATACATTTTTGTCATGAGTCATTATGATCTCAAATGCTTTATTTTTGTTGGTAATGTGGTGGTCCATCTTTAACTTTTTGCTCCATTACTAAGATAATACAGCAAATAATTGAACAAATCACTGCTGTGCTGGGGTTTGATTGACATGTTACTATGGCAGCTCATCTCGCTAGTGAAGTCAGATCGATTCAGACCTTCGTATCTTCAATGTATTCAATATGGGCATGGTTTTACTTGAGATACACTCAATTGCAGCTGTAGGTAAGTGTTTACACTAACAACGCTGTAATATGAATTTGTTTGACACTGCGTTTTACCACGTCAGTAAGCTAGAGGCTAATATTAGCTTTCCCATGACATGTACACTCAGTTTGCCCCACTGCAGTTTGTCCAAATATGGTTGCATCCTGTTTTTGGCTACAAAATGGCAGCCAGTAAGTGACAACCCGAGTAGCCTCAAAACGGCCCTTTGTCCACTATTATATACAGTCTATGGGAGAGACAAAGAGACACATAGGCCAGAGGTACTCAGTTCATCCCAGTCTGCTAGCAGCCTAGGACTATATAGCAGAAGTAAGGGAAGGTTTATGGTTTCCTAATCCAGCTGTAACTATAAATTTTATCTAAATGAAAAGTTTTGAGTCCATCCTTCTCCAGTCTCGACAGGAGAGAGTGTTTGCATACTGGAGGAACACAGACACTGAAAGTCTAGTTTGAGAGACTCTCGAAACTATGATTAGGCCTGCACTTTGAGAGGGAAATTACATTTAGATATTTGATAAAGGGCAGAGACTGAGTGATGAGAACTTTATATATTAATCTTAAGTTTTCACAGGGATCCAATGAAGAGAACTCAGTATTGGAGATATATGATCTCTCCTAAATGGTTTATTATCTGCCAAAAAAGGCAGCTGATGGTTTCATGATCACATGTCACCATGATAGGTTGAAAGTGAAAACAAATTTTGACCACATGAATAGCTCTATAGTCAGTTTTTTAGATAAATGATGCTACGGCTTTTCAACAGGGGACAGCACTGCTTTTAAAATGAAGGCACAAGGTGGGTACATAGCGGTACTGCTTGTAACAAGAAAAAAACAAACTCAGAATCTTATGTGAAAGCTGCCTTTTTCGATGGATACAGTCGAACAACTTCTAGTTTCAGCTGGTTTCATTGATAGACACAGCTGTATGTCGTCCGCATAACAATGAAAAGTTATGCAGTGTGTCTTTGTAATATCACCTGAGATGAATCTGCCTGAGTACAGATCCCTGTGGAATGCCACGACAATCTCTAGTGTCAATCTCTGATCATTAACATGCAGAGTTTGTGATGTTTCTGTGGATTATGATTTAAAGCAACATAGTGAGGCTCATTTAATCAAAAGTGTTCCACTTTGTGTAATAAAACATTATGATTGAGTACTGAGACCAAGAAGGAAAAATATGGATACATTCATTAAGTGACACTAACAGAGGATCATTAGTGAACTTCACTAGTGCTGTTTCACTGCTGTGATATTAACATGATAAACTTAATTGACTCTCTTGAAATGGATTTTTCTTATGAAGGTGAAGATGTAATGCATAATGAATCTTTTTATTTTGGCAAGAAATGGTTATTTGGAAATCCATTTTCCATTATCCATTATTTTTACATATACATTTTCATTTGAAACATATGCAGGACATATGAAGCTTGACTGACGGTATGTGAAGTGTCAGCCTAAACAGTGTTGATGTTTAAAAGTAAAAGCAGCAGTGTGTTGAAGAAGATGGCTCCATCATGGTCTTCAATGAATTCATGCTGTGCAAATGTGCATTATGCTAATTTTACCATTTCAGCAATTACAGTCCAGGTAATTTCAGCAGGCTTAATGTTTTTATTTGTCTTGTGTTAGGAACTGATGAGCTTCCCCATGACATTTCACACATGTAGCGGTCTTGTCACGTTGTCAGTTTGGTGAACTGCTGCAAAGCTGCTGAGCGGTGGTCCTGAAAGGTAAAGACACATGACGGTACACATGCTTGTGATTAGGACAGTGAAGAGTAGCGGGAGGAGATGCACCAATAAGGAAATGCCACTTGCATTCCATTATGTTGTCATTTATTTGCAGTAATTACCAAAAGGTGTCCTGGTTAATTTAAGTAGGAAACACGAATGCTGAAAACTGACACGGTTAAGTAGAACTACTGCAGGTTTGTGGCTTGTGAGGGCAATGATGTAGTGTTCAAATCATGATTTGAACATTTTATGTCTGGAATCTGTTGATCCTCTTCAGAATTTTGACCATTTCATTTTCTGTATGTCTGGTGAGTTATCCATCCATCAGTATCTGTCGTTTCTGCTGAAGGTTATGTAGGAAACAAAAATCAACAAGATAGTCCAGAAAACGAGGGCGAAAAAATCCCTGAATGTAAGCAGATATTTGTAATAATGGACAAATGTTTCAGACGATGAACAGAAATAAACATAACAAGCAAGCAAACAACATTAACCAAATATGGACAGGAAACAAAAACAAAAATGACACAAAGTGAACAGAAATGAATAAATAAATTAAAATTTCAACAACTTAATCAATAAAATGGATTAAATGATTAATATAATAAACAAATTGGTCATCCAATAAAAGTGCTTTTATGACCCCCTTTAGGTCCCAATTAATATAACACCGCAGTAACAGTTACAGTCTTATTGCACCCTTTGCCCTTTGTCCTGGAAATATGTTACAGTTTCATTATGTTTAGATATAAAATTACTTGGGATTAGAGTTTAGAAAAAAGGTCAATGAGGGTAGACATAAACCAAACAAACTCCCTCACGAGTTCAAAAAATACACAACATGAAGAAACACACAAGCCCTGGTGACCAGTGGGTCATTCCATACGTTTTTTGTGACACCATAATTACTGTAGCCACTGTCACCTGGCCGACATCCTCAGTTTCTGATGTTTAAGTATACTGCTCTAAGTTTTCCTCCAGTTCTGCTGCTCTTACACTGGGTGGGTTGTATTGGAGTAAATGGTATTGTCTGTGTGTCAAACCCATTCTCATTCCCAGTGTGGTGAAATCAGATGTTTTCTCAAAGCCGTTCTCTTTGTCACGTGTAGATGATGCATCAAATATGTAATTTACTCCAATCCAACCTGCCTGTGTACTGTATATGGGAAGCCAGATTGTAACAATGACAGCCATCCATCCATCCATCCATATTCTCCCGCTTCTTCGTGGGGTCGGGTCGCGGGGGCAGCAGCTTGAGCAGGGAAGCCCAGACTTCCCTCTCCCCAGCTACATCATCCAGCTCTTCTGGGGGACCCTGAGGCGATCCCAGGCCAGCCAAGAGACATAGTCCCTCCAGCGTGTCCTGGGCCTTCCCCGGGGCCTCCTCCTAGTGCGAGGTGCCCGGAACACCTCCCCAGGGAGGCGTCCTGGAGGCATCCGGACCAGATGCCCAAGCCACCTCATCTGGCGCCTCTCAACAGGGAGGAGCAGAGTCCCTCCCGATGACGATGACAGCCAAATGACAAAATACTAACAGAGAGAAAATTAAAACAGACGATAGACAGAATACCCAGTGACTCCCCCAGGGAAGACCAGACCGTTCATATCCTGCTTTATTCCATGTGTGTTTGTTTTTCTGTATTTTATGGTATGTTTTTCAGCATTTTCTGTTTAACCCTCTCTGTTACCCCTTTTCTTCTACCCTTGACCAAGAATTTTGATGCTTTAACCTAATGAAACTGTGCCACAAGTCCAGGATGCAAGGCGTGTCATGTACCTGTAACTATGGCAACTGTGTTGGCACCTGAAGCATCAGCAGATCATGAACCACTCACCTTCTGGATACACAAAATGCAGCCACATCTGGAAATGCTACACCTTGGCATGCTGGCTAAGTGTCAAAGTGTGTCAAGACACACACCAAAGGTTTTGAGAAAATGGCTGATTTTGATGCTCTCACAGTAAGAATGTGCACATCATGTTCCAGCACCACAGAGCAGCTTGTGCCTGAGAAGCCAAAGGGACTGACATAGCAGAATTCAACACATGGGAATGAGAACAAGTTGGATGAATATGGTGCAAGGCCAGAGTAGTCACTCACATCACAGCTGTTATTATGCCTGTTATTATAAACATCAAGGAAATATTCAGCACATATATATAAACATAAATTAAATATACAGATAGGAATAAATACAATGTATTTACACAATGAAATTCATATACTGTATATGTTTCACACACAGTTGTCAGCCTCAGTTTATTGAACCGCATGCTTTTTGTGTTCAAATGAGACACATGGAAAGGCTGCTAATTATTTCCAAGGAAACAGCGCTCCTAGCTCTTTGTCCAGCTTCCATTAAACTGGATGGTGAGATGGAGAGAGAAAGGGAGAGAGAGAGAGAGTGAGAGACAGAGAGAGAGAGAGAGAGAGGAGCAGGCTGAAAACTACAGCTCTTTCATGTCTCCAGTCTGACAAAGTAGTACTCTGGCAGTTCAGGCAAATGGAACATATCACAGGCATTATATTGCTGATGCTCATTAACAGCAGACAGCCGAGAGAAAAATCAATTGGCTCTCTGATACACAGCGGCATGTCTATCTTAAGAAAAAGCACAAATCAGTCGTGGTGAGGACTGAACACTTTTAAATGGGTTTCAGTTAGGTGGTTTTGCCAATATGATGAAGCCATGTTCATGTTTATTAGCAGACTCAATATGCTTTGAAAATATTCAACAGAATTTGATTGTACAGTAGGTTACAAATAGCATCATTCCTTTTGTTATAGTTCAAGGTCCCAGTATTGGCAAGCAAGTTACTGAGAAAAACACTTACAGCCTCCCGTTCCTTCAGACCACACATATCTCAGCATCTGAGAACCGCTAGTATTTCTTATACCAAGGATTCCATGTACATTGCATGAGCCTGTTGTCAAAGCTAAATGTGTCTACTTTGGACAATCTACAATATAAAACATGTTCTAGGTTGTTGAACACTTTTTGATAACTTGGATGTATTCAGTGTTAATGCACAAGGTTGAACATGATACATTATTTTTCTTCCACTGTTTTTAAAAGTTATAGCTTCACTTTTTTTCCCCTGATTTTACAGTGTGTGATCAACAATGACTCATGAACTTATATCATTAAGCCCTTTGGCAAGTGATGTTTATTCCATGGATTTAGCACCAGTACTTGCTTCTTTACTGCAGCCCTGCAGGCCGGTATGCCAACATCATGTAAACATATAGTGATGTTGTGTAAGTGTAACCCCTGACTCACATTAATAGTTTAAGATAAATTAAAAGTATAGACCCCTTGCTAGGTTTGGAAGGATTACAATAGGAATAAAATGAGTGTGGAATGAAATAGCTGGAGGCAGGAAATTAACAAGAACTGTTGTTGTTTTTCTTTGTAACAATGAAAATAAAAATAAAAGTCATAGTTCAATATTTACAATGAAAATAATAAGCCGGCAATATAAAAACCCATGAAGTCTTATTGAGCTCAGTCTGTTTTTAGTCAAGTAGTCAAGTCAAGATTCTTTTAGGTCAGAGTTCTGTTCTTTTTCCCTGTGTTATTTGACTTGTTACCACTTGGCGTTTTGACTCTGGAAAGAAGAATAATGTTCTTCAGCCAAAGAGTTGGTTCAGGTCTGGGCACAGGCTCGCCATTTCCATCCGGACAGAATCCACGATCCGATCCAGTTCTTAATCGACAAAAAAAACCTAGCCTGCACACCAATTACAGGTCAACTGATTGGCGCCAATATTTGGAATTTTAACATATATGTCAGTGTTTTTTAAATCTGATGGGCCGATATCCAGAAATCAAAGCTGGGTTATTTCGGCTCAGACGCCCCTCTCTCTCTCTCCTGCTGCTTCATTGGTCCACCCATGGTGCCATCTGATTGGTTAAAACAAACCACAGTATGTATAAGCTGTGTGTGTGTCCTCACACACACAAACACACACACATGACAGAGATGTAGCGTAGCTTTTTCTCGTGTGGACAAGCTCCGGAGAACGCAAATATGTGCCAAAGGTAAACACAGAAAACTCTCCCGAAATTGTAATAAACATCCCAGTGATCTATGTTTCACAGCTACCACTAATGTTACAGTGTGTAGCAGAATAGAGCGGAGTAAACATTAGCTGCATCATTTCACACAGCTATAGCATAGTTTTTTATCGTCTTCTGTCATTTTACCATATTACAATATACAGTAATACTTTTACATGCATGTTTTAAACTCAAAATATCCTTTGTAATGCATGAAATCTGTTTAACACATGCAAAACAAATATATGAATTTCTCTTTTTATCTCTTTAAATTAATTAACCATGAAATAATGATTAATATTTTTAACCAATTAAATTATTGATTTTTTAAAACCATTTTTAAGCTTTTGTAAATTATGAAATTAAATACAATCATTTTATCACACTACCAATGGATAATAGAACAATGGATTCCAATATTCTCCTTTAAATCATCCCATGTGTCAGTAAAACTCTATCGGAGCTGCTGGGTTTAGCATTACATACCGGTAAGCTGTGTTCCAATTCAGGGGTTGCAGCCCACGTCGGCTGCAGTCTTCATGGTCTACAAACACTACACCTAATGGTGATTAAATGGGACGGTCTAGCCCAGGGGTCGGCAACGAAGGGCTCCAGAGCCGCATGCGGCTCTTTAGCCCCCCTACTGTGGCTCTTTGCAGCCTTGACGAAATGTCATATAAATTA
>JAQQAE010017707.1:0-11391 GCA_029823295.1 Pseudamia nigra
GAGTTTGTTTTTTAAAAATAATTCTGTTGAACTACAATTCAAAAGCAATGTCTGATTTTCATTGGTTAATTTTCATACATTTTTAATTTATTATTACTTTTGTCAGATTCAAGTTATTTGTGTGACCATTGTGGGTTTTTCTGTGATTTACAGAGGGCACCAACAATTTTATCTACAGTATGTCTTGTAGCTTCAAACTGGGAAAATGCATATAAGATAATTAATGGATGTACAACATGACCAAAAATATTTTACATACTTAATGTTATACAAAAAGGAAATGTGAGATTTGAATTAAGTTTGAACTCAAATCAAAAATAATGCATTGAAGAGGATTTGAAAATTCTATGAACGTGGGGGTTATTTCAGTGTTATTGAAGACATGGCAAATTTCACATCAAACTAACAGTAAAGAAAAAGATCATATTGTGGTTTACAGATGAATTCTTCTGTTCATATATGAGGTGTTAGGGAAAGCTACTACTTGTGCATAATTTGTATTATTTGTACCTTCAGGGTTAACAAGATTGTAAGTTCAGTACAGTTTTGATAATCTATGGCTTTCTAAGTGTTGGTTATTAAAATCTGTGTTATTACTTGGCAACACTCCCATTCCATTCAGAGTTTTAAGCTGCTAACCTGCTGGGATGTTTCCACATTGACGTAAATTTGAGTACTGTAAATGCTGCCAGTATATCGGTTATATGTGACTCTGCATTCTACATATGAAAAATAGCTATGCATGTACTGTATATAGTTTAGAAAAACTGAGAAGCTATCATATATTAATCATTTAATCTGTTTTGGAAGTGGACTTTACACATCTGGCTGTAGTTTTGTGTGTGTCTGCTTCACAATGTTAATATGAACTTATAAATGGACTCTTCTGTGGGATGGCATGAAACTCCAGCGTGATCTCTGTTCTCTTATAAAGGGTGGAAGTCATAATGCCAGGTCTGGGAGGGCAGAACACTCTGATTTCCATCCTGTTAGATATGAATTGCACATATAAACTAATAAACATGTCCCTCAGTTGCAGCTTTTGGCCTTTTGCAATGTACTGAGACTAAGGTTAAACAGAGCTGTAAAAAATGCTACATCAGACTAACATTCAGAATCAAAGTCATTACCAAACAAACACATTATAAAACAACGGCCTTATATTTGATGTTTGTCCAGTTCAACATGAAGACATGCTATAAAGTTGGCTCATATGTGTTAATATCTTGTGTTGTAAAAAGATGTCAGAAATGTTCGTCTGGGTGTCAGTAAAGGTCACTTACATTGGAAAATGACTTTTCAAATGCTCATTTTAAAGGAAACCTTCATGCCCCCTTTTCTCCATGTCCAGATGTGTCTCCATGTTTTTTATGGAGTTCCAGCTCCACTTTGAGAAGGATTATGCCTCCACAGCCTGGATCCACAGTCTGATTGACTCAACCACCATGCTGTGTGGTAAGAACAACCAAACTGATTTAGACAAAAAAGCAAGTATGTGACAGGCAATAAATTGGTAATTATTGATTTTGTCATACATATATACAGTATTTATATTACCATCCATGTACACTCACTGGCCACTTTATTAGGTACATGTTGCTAGCCTGGGTTGGACTTCTTAGCTATCACATGATGGTAGAATGTGGCCAAAAAGGGACAGACATGGTGAGCAGCAGTACTCGGGTAGGCTGTGGTGTTTCAAACAATCCACAGTTAGGCCAAAGGGTCCCAAAATGTGCCACCACTTCCAGCCTGAATTGTTGATGGAGGGTAGGATGAATCATGTTTTCATGTTGCTTCTGCAAATCATTTACCACAACATCCAAATGTTGCAGCAGAAATCAATATTCACTAGACAAAGCAACATTTTTACAGCCTTCTATTGACCACTTTAGCTGAGTCCATGTGAATTGTAGTCTTAATTTCCTGTTCTTAACTGACAGGAGTGTCACCGTGTGTGATCTTCTTCTGCTGTTGTCTCTCTGTTTCAAGATTTGACATGTTATGCATCTAGTCTTTTACATCTTTTGGCATCTTTTAAGTTGTTTTTGTCATGTCGTGTTTTTTAGTAATGAGTTAAAACCACCAATAAGCTCTTCAACGTTCACTCAGGACCACAAATCAGCCTTTAAACTAGAATAAGATAATGATTCAACACTTATTGTGTATAATGAAATTTTTCATTACGTGAACAATTTTAGACATTCTGCCAAAATGCAGACCAAAACTTCCAACACAACTCTCCCAGGTTTAAGATATTTTGAGCGTGCTGAGGCAAATTGTGAATTTGAGTTATGACACACAGAATACACCTTGAAAGCTCATAAGGTTTGGCTTTGTTTTGCTGTGTGGGTATGTTGTTCCACTTGACTGCGCATCCTTAGAATTATGGCATGTTGGTGAAATTGACTACATCCAACTGACTAATCATTCTAAAACTTGGTCAATAAATAGCCATACCAATGGCGATGTTTAGTTCTCATTTGCATTGTTTCGGTGCAACATTTTTCCATGGCGCAACTACGTAAGTCAAATCCAGCGAGAACGAGGCATGCTGACTGGTGGAATGACACAGAGACATGTTGCCAGGGCCTTGAGTGTCCACAGGCCGACAATTTCACGTCTGTGGAGGCAGTATAATGACACAAGGTGCACTAATGACTGACCACGTGTTCCTGGGCCACGTGTCATCACCCCCCAGCAGGACCAGCATATTCATATCCAGCACAATGAATTTGCAGTTGTGACTAATTTGTTTTCCATTTGTAACGCTATTACACTGTATTCAAATTCAAATTTCATATTTGATACATGTTGTTAATATATATCACTTCAATTGTTTATAATGTGCATAAACCTGAGTGTTGCGTTGGAAGTTTTGGTCAGTATATGTACGTTCTTCCTCACACGGAAAATAATCTGCACAAACTATGTCTTCAGCTCCTCTGGGTGGCTTCCTTGGGAACCATTTCTCCTCTAGGATCACAGTGATTCTAGGAGGCATGCTGTCCTCTGCTGGTCTTGTCCTCAGCTCCTTTGCCACCAGTCTGGAGTACCTGTACATTTCTGTGGGCATCCTCACAGGTACATAAACACCTACACTTAGCTTGCATACAGACGTACTCTGATCATATCTGTGAAGATTCTTCCAAGTCATGGACCTTTTCAACAAGATAGCAGGACTGAAGAAGCTTCCTGGATAGGTAGCGAAACATCTTCAAACCAAATTTCCAGTCCGGTCAACAGAAGGAAAACCACATGCCTTGGATACTCTGATCATAGTATATGTTATATTTAATCTCTTTACAGTATCTATATTTGTCTTCAATATCCATCCTTGAGCATCCATTATAAAGTGCAAAAAACATGAGACGCAAAGGTTCAATATGAAAAATTCAAGGGGATTTAAGTGTATCTTGAACACATTGTCTCATTTCGTTCAACTTTATTTTGACATGTACATATGTGCTTCCTATCTTCATTAAGATTATTTGAGGTAAGAAAGTCCAAATAGTTGGTACTGTAATGACAAAGGAAGAGACACTGTGTGAGCTTTTGTGTTTCTTTCTCAGATTTGCTCTTTTCCAGTGCACTTGTGATCTATTCAGGAGTGCAGAGACATTTTCAAAAATACTAAATACCTGAAATGAAATTAGTTTTTCCATATAAGAAGCCATTGATGTCCACAGACAAAGCTCTGTTGGGCCACAGTATTTCAGTAGCTCTGAATGGGTGTCTTCTTTTTTCCATTTTATTGTGGATAACATCAAACATTAATATGTATTGCAGTCACCTGCCACATCTACCTGCATGTGGACTGCAGTTTTTGACACTTTAGTCAAGAAACTCTGAGCAAAGCACTGACTCTACTGAGGTTTTCAGGACCAGAGGTATTCATCTGGTTTCAATCTGCAACTTCACCACTTAATGCCATTAAATATTTCACACTGAACCATAAAGTGTCCAACTTAGTGTGCAATAAAATAGCATGCCATAAAGCATACGGCATGTGTTAATGATGAATGAAAATAACACACTGAGGCCCTGTGTGTGTAAAGATTTTGTCTAGAGATGGAGTTTAGCAAAACTCCAAGCATTGTTGTCCGTGTTCTGCAGGTCTCGGCTTTGCTCTCAGCTACACGCCAGCTGTGGCGATGGTAGGGAGCTACTTCACTGAGAGGAAAGCTCTGGCCTACGGCATCGCCCTGTCTGGTAGTCACACCTTCACTTACATGTATCTTTGTTTTGTCATCTGCACTTTCCCTTGTCATCCTTTCTACTCTCTTCTCATTCTGGCCTGATTCATTTTCTTTCATGCTGTCCTCTAGTTTTCCATCCATGTCTCATTTTCTTTCAAGTCATCTTATTTTCCATCTTCTTCTCGCCTTGTTTCATCCCGTCAAAATCAATGCCTTATGTCCAGGCAGTGGCATTGGGACTTTCATCCTGGCTCCTGCAGTCCAGCTGCTTATAGAGTATTATTCCTGGAGAGGGGCTCTGCTTGTCCTGGGAGGCTTTGTGTCCAACGTGTGTGTGTGTGGTGCTCTGATGAGGCCTCTGAAACCAAAACGCAAAGGAAATGAAAGGTATACCCTTAACTTTTTCACTTTTAGATCTAAGAAACAGGTTGAATGCAGAAACTTGTATATCAGTGAAGAAATTTACAGCAAAGTCTCTTTCCGGTTTCAGTTGAGCATAATTTAAAAACAGCAGTAGTTCTGAGTATGAAAACATAGGTTAGTCAGTTACTGCATTAAGTTGGTAATATTGCTCAGAATTAAATCAATATGCCATTGCATTTGTAAACAGATGAAGTCCTATGGTGGTAGAATTGAGCAACATCATGTGGTTGACATCAGTAGTATTCAACGTGTTTGCAGAGCTGGTGGTCATATCACCATAAAATTTGGAACAGATCCATAGTATCATTAGAAATGCAGTCTACAATGTTGGGACACTAGTAGTCGATTGTTTGTGACAGACTGCTATTTATGATTAGACAGGTGACCTGCAAGCCAACACGACTATGCTAGCTTCGTGTGAACAGCACAGCACAGTCTGCATGTCACATTCCTTCAACATCTGGTTTGAAAGCTGTGTTGGTTGGCAAGTCATCTGTCTAATCATTTGTAGCTGTCTGCCACAAACAGCTACTAGTTAGTTTTCCACCATTGCAGACTGCACCTTTAAGAATAACCCCATTATTAAACTTTTTCTTAACTGCTACAAAAAGAATGATATTTCAGATGCTGAGGGTTAGGGTTAGAGAGGTACATTGAGTTTGGCACATCTTTCAGGAAAAATTCAGTTTAAAATCTATGGGTGTATTTACTGTATTTTCTGCTTTGTTTCATTTAAAGGATCAGGAAAAACAATATGACAAACCTGGAGAAGAACAATGTGACGACACCACTGGATTTTAAAAACACTGAACACCTCTCCTCTGTCTTCATCCAAGAGGATCCAAACCAATTAGAAACAAATAAGTCGAAGAATATTGGGATACACATTAGTAACATGGCTCTCAAAAACTACGGACTTGAAAATGACAAACTGGTCCAGATGAAGCTCGCAGAGGTCCTGCTCTCCAGCATACCAGATCCAAAGTTAACAGAAATTAAGATAACTAAATGTATTTTATTTAGTAACAAGATCACAGAGACAATACTGGGTGAGAGCAAACTCTCAGAACCAGACAAAAACACAACTGAAGACTTGAAACAGGTGGCAATGATGAACCTGAACAACAAGGCAGCTGATTTAGTAGATGAAAAGACAGAATGCTTGAAACTCTGTGATCCCAAATTAACAGATGTCAAACCAGACATTAATGTAAAATCAGGTAGCTCTTGTTTTTTGCCCTTATCAGCCCCCAAATCATCCACCAGAGGTCACTCTTTTTGCCTGAAGTTCAAGGAGGAGTTCAGCTTTATATTCATAACAGACTTCCTGATTCTGGCAGCATCTGTCCTGTTCATGGCCTATGGCTGCAGTGCTCCTGTGGTTTACTTGGTTCCTTATGCTCTCAGTGTGGGTATGGACCACCAGAAAGCTGCTTTCCTCGTGTCCATATTTGGAGTCAGTGGCATAGTGGGTAACATCACCTTCGGATGGATTACAGACAGACCGTAAGTAAGAAAAAATAGTGGATTTCTAAGAGAATATGCTCTTTTATGTTTATATCTGTAAGAATCAATTTGAGTTTTAGATTTTTTTTAAAGGTGCACTGTGTGTTTTACAGGGATCTGTTTGCAGACATAATATGCATAATTAGTATATATTTTCATTAGCATATAATCACCTGAGGGAAAGAATCATTGTGTTTTTGTAACCTATGTTATAGCCGGCCCAGGGGTTACTGGGTGTAACAAATGTGGTGTGTGAGACTTCCCTTTTCCTATTCCCGAGAAGGACCAATGCTCAAAAGAATTTGCAGTCCAAACCAAACATTTATTAACACAAATGGTAGTACATATTCAGGGTGAGCACAGCTAAAATAACAAACTGAACAATCTTATCTCACATCACTAAGTTACCTAACCTGGAAAAATGTGCACAAACAAAAACAGCTTCTTCAGCCCTACCACCACCAGGACTGCTACATTTAGAATAGTTAATATTTGCAAGTATATTTACAGAATTTACAAAGTCCAGTCGAACACAGTAGAACAGTCCAGAATCCAAAACTGTAAGTCAAATAAGCCAATCAAGTCTATACCAAAAAAAACATTGCAGAATCGAATTAATCATTAATGCACGATTCAGTGGAGAATGAGAAGAGGCAAGCCTGGCGTCCTTTTAAACTTCGCACCATCCTTCAGCTCCATCCGCTTCTTGCAAAACACGTAGGCGAAATGTGCCTTCGTCAGCTTGGGAGGGAGTGCTGCAAAAAATACAAATAACATCAGCGCAAAGGGGGAAAACACACATTCTGACAACAGGGTCATAACACCTATTTCAACAAAATAAGGTGTCCTTCCATGTTATTTTGTAGAGTAGCTTAAAACAAATACAAAAACCGGCATTCACATGTTTGAAGTCACTGTTCTCACCCCTCTTGGATGGTTAGGGCAAGGATAAGGTCATTGACTTTTTTGCAATCTGAAACTTCACCACTAGATGACACTGTTTTGCCTGTTAAAGGTCTGACTCCTCATCATGACATTGCACTGATGCATGTATGTCTGCATTCCTCTTCACTAGTCGGCTGAGAGGTTATCGCATGCTGGGCTACATGTTGGCGATCGCCTTGGAGGGCCTTCTGTGTATGTTCATCCCATTCCTTCACTCGTTTTCCCTTCTGGTCCCGTTTTTCATCCTGTACGGGTATTTTGATGGAGCATATGTTGCACTCATCCCCGTGGTGACCTCTGACGTTGTAGGCCCCACCTGCTTGACCTCTGCTCTCGGAGTAGTTTACTTTTTACATGCCATCCCGTACCTGGTCAGCCCACCAATAGGCGGTGAGTTTTGCTCCATTGTTTTTAGGTTTACATTAAGTTGACAGGATTGGAGGACAGTGATTCTATGCACTGAGGTGTAGCATTATCCTCTATGTGTTTTCTGCTTCCAGGTTTGTTAGTGGACAAAACAGCTCACTACACAGCAACCTTCTTCCTCAGCTCCACTTCCTTTATGGTCAGTGCCGCCATCTTGGCAGGTGGCCTCTTAGTTCGACGTTGCAGGAGGTCCAAGTTCTAGTGCCAGTCATACTGTAGAAATGATTCAGCAAGATCTCAAAAGATGCTAAAGGATTTGATAGATTGATTCATTCACCTTTTATCAACAAAACTGAGTTGTGGGTCTGATGATAGGAGGATATTGCTCAAACGTGCACACATTAACGTTGGACCTACAATCCCAGCTACAAAATAAACAATAAATAAATTAATTCTGTTGAAGCTTGCACCACCTATATGATAATTTCATGATTTTGTTGCTTGTGGTTATTGAAATGACATTTCTTTTTCAATGAGTATTTATACACGTAGATATAAAACTGACAATATGAATGCAGCTTTAATTATAATATGAGGAAACAGTTGTTTGCTTGTACTCCTTTGGGAAACTTTAACTAGTGCCAGTGTCTGAGGGATTGTACGAGTTGTTAAAGCTTTAGTAAGGTTAATCCTAAAAAACTGTTACAAATGGTCTTTACCACAATATAGTCAAGACGAAGTGGAGCTCTTTATTTCCAAATTAAAAGTAGCATATTTATTGATTGAAATAAACACCTGCGAGTATTTCATTTGATTTGTGGCACAAATCCAGTGGTACACTTCATAATAGCAAACTGTCATTTAAATCTACAAGGAAATGGTAGAAGTTTACATTTGGAAGGGGAAAGACCATGTTCCTTCTTATATAAAGCAAGCATTTTGTTTTTTGCTTTTATTTGTAAAAGCTTGAAATTGATTATGAAACCTATTGTTGCCTTAACAAACTCTTTAACTCCATAATGTACATGAAAATATTTGTGACTCAATATTGTAAAAGTTTACTTCAAGCTGGGCTGATCAAATCGTGAGTCTAGACTGTCAATGAAATAAAATGTTTTTGTTTATAACCTTATTGTATTTTTGTGGTTTATACAATGGTTTTTGTAATTGTTAAATAATGGTGAGTCTTTCATCCTGCAGGCTACTGATTCACATGCAATCATTTCTAATTAAAAGTATTAACCTTTATTTAAATGCTGGTATGTTGTCTTAATTAGTATTTGTATGTCTTCACAAAATTCTTAGGAAAAGCCTGAACTAAAGCTATTGGTTCAACAGCATTTTTTTCACATGTTGAGAATTTGCCTGAATCACTGCTTCTGCCCCGGGGCCTGTTCTCTGTTCTCTAATCTCTCACCAACTTCAGTGTTGTGTCCTATATGTATATACTCACCGTTCTCAGGTAAGTCCATTAAGGCAAAAATGAAATCAGAGGGAGGAATGTGCCCCTCCATCTCCTTCAGTGGGCAATATGCTCCAGCTGTAGTATGAGCCTGTAGTAAAAGTTTCATTTGAATGTTCAAAGTTAGATGGACATCTGTGAAAATGTGTACTTGATAATGAACCATTGTAGTTTTTGGTCTTTGCAAATAAAATATCACACATCACTTATTGTACTATGCAGCACAGTTAGTTTGGGTCACTTATTATGTTGCCTTGTAGCTCAAGACTTGTAAACTAACCCTTTGTGCATCTGTGTGTCGGTGCACTTCATCTATGTTTATGTAAGTATTTTAGTGTTTGTGTGCGTGCATGTGTGTGGGTTTGTTCATGTCAGAGAACATCCCGTTCTGAGGAGATCTGCCCCCGCAAAGGGAGACCTGCATTTTTCCACTTCTGCAACCACCATTGCATGTTTTTATTACATACTCATGATGACATATGCTTCCGTCTGTGTGTATACTGTACCACACATAACCAATCTACTTTTCATCCTTTATGTGTATGATTTTCTTAGGCTACATCTTGGACTATGTAATGATAAGTCTATCAGCTTTGCATCGGAAATCTGCTGTCTTTCAGTTCCTGAGTGCATGCCTCTGTAGAGAGTAGTATGATCATGTGAAGAGTCTACACCTTTACAGTACATATAAGATACGAAACCAGTTCAGGAATGTGATCTTCAATAGAGGAATATAAGTTGAAGCTCTTTAATGAAACCACTGCAGTTCAGCATATCAGATTCCCTTTCTTGAAAGTTAACAATAACTTTCAACCACAACCACAAAGCACAGTAACATGTTTTGCCATGGTAGAGTCAGTATATAAATGTGTGTAGTTGATTGGTCAGCTTGTTATGACCTGCCTACTTTTTCATAGAAAATAGGAAACCATCTGAAAAGACACTTTCTGTTCCATATGATGTCGTCAACAGTTTTGTCTGACTCTGACAGCTGTGTTGTCTCTGTGCCAGGATTTACACAGATAAAAAATGTGTTCTAACTGGCATTAGCTTTTGACCTGTCATGTTATTCCAAAGCCATGATGATAATTGTTCTGTTTATTCTTAAGCTGTCAGTGCACCAAAATATAGGATAATCTAAAACTTCATTCATTTATCAACCAAGATGTCCTGGGGGTTTGCCGACCACACACACAATCATACATGAATACATACAGTGTGCGTCATGCTTTGCTGGTGTATAGGATAATCTTCAGATCATTGGCATTTAAAGCCTCCTGGTTCATGCTACTGTTGATCGACAGTCGACTTACAGAAAATCTGGTACTTCACCTGAAAGCCTCTACAGGCTGTGTAGGCAGTGCAGGGGAAGTCCTTTTGTGCTTTTTTTTCTCGGGGATGCCAACCTCAGAGGAAACCCCTCCTCCGCATGCCTCCCACGCATCCACCTACACAGTGGAAACTGAAATGTGTACACACTTTTTTTTATATCTTTCTATCAGTATAAGGTTATTGTGTGAAACACCAATACAAAAAATAAGCATTTATGCCATTGACCTTTTTTGGTTTGGAATACACATGAAATCATGAATCTGTTACCCACAGGGCCTTGCCAACACTCAGTTGCTGCTGTGTCAGGACCCTGTCACAAAAAAAAAAACACACCTTGCTGCCAGTGGGCCACCAGTCCACCATGCCAGAGTGCTTAGCAAGTTTTCTTTCAGAAACTTGATTCATTTTTGTTTATAGTGTCCATTGACTTGTAAAGTATTTTCAGGGCTTGACAGAATTAAAGGATAGCCCCTCATTTTTTGCTGTTTTTAGGAATAAATCAAATTCTAAATATCTTTAAACATTCACATGCTATTTGATCCAAAAAAAACCCACAAGTTTTAGTCTTGAAAATATTTTGATATGTTGATCTTTCTAAGGATTACAAATACATCATCATTGTATATGATCTCTGACTTTAAAAAAATACATCTTCTTAAAACATGACAATAATCATCAGTTCTTTTATTTGTTGCCAAACTGTTGTAAACATACTTTGTTGATCTACAGAACAGCAGTACTGAAGTCAGACATCAAAGTGATCTCACACACGCCGTCTCATATGCTCACACACTCCAGAGACACCTGCATCGTTGGTTTACACTAGATTGAGTCACTGATAAAGTTTTGTCATACTACACCCAGGTGCACACATGAGTATGTGCGTGTTCGCTACCACATCAGTCACACACACTTCTGTGGCAACATATGTATTCAACAAAACACAAGAAGACACACAGATGAAAAGGACATGTGGAAACACAAACACTATTCTTCCCCAAGTTTCTTTTCTGTATCCTACACACAGTGTTCAGTCTACATTTCTCTCTATGCCCTGAAGATGTCTGTGAAGATTCTCAGTCATCTACAGTGGGGACAATAATTATTTGGAAATGTAAAAATGTGCAAGTTCACCCATTTAAAAAGATAAGAGAGGTT
>JAQQAE010017708.1:0-11391 GCA_029823295.1 Pseudamia nigra
GCAGGAGCTGGGTCCACCAGCTGCCACTCATTACCCTCATCTGCTGCAGTATTTATACAAGGCATCAACACCATGATGCTGCCAGATTGTAGACTGAAAAGCAGCTTCTCTTGGTGAATTCAGCAAGTCCAATATGAGAAGTAAATTGTTAAACTGGTTTGGACACTCATCCTTTGTCCCCGTCTTCTACAGTACCTGAATTCCGGCTCCTGTTGTCCCGTCCTTCGAGTGTCTCCGTCAGCATTCATCTCTGCCTGTCCTGTTCCTTTAGTCAGCTCACCCTGGATTCCCCACTCTGCTATTTCCTCCACCGTTAGTCAATAAACACTTTGGAGATCACACCTTACCATCCCTGAGCCTTGTGTCTGCTACTGGGTTCGATCGAGCCATAACACTCACTGAGTTGTAGCCAAATGTAACTAAGAAGTACATTTTCTCCATCACAAATTTAACTGAAGAGTAAAAAGTATGCTCCTAAGTAGTTGAGTACATTTAAAAAATACTCAAGGACATATAAGGAGTAAATGTACTTGAGTACCACCCACCTCTGCAAGCATGCTGTCAGAATCAAACATACAAAACCAAATATGAAACACAGACAGCTGAAGAATTAAGTTATAAGGATGCTAGAAAAACTGTTCTATACAGATTTTTAAAGAGTCAAAGGCTCAGTCACTTCTGGATTTAACATGTGTGGAATTTCTGAAAGACCTTTTGAATGGAAACAGATTTAGAAAATACTTGTGTCAGCATGTGTAGAGTAATCAGAGGACTGCGACATCACTGAAATTAATACAAGAAAGAAACAGTAATGTCAATTTAGAAGGAAAATGTCAGCATGAAGAGCTGCACGGAGGAAGTTTGGATTTTGGATCATTTAATACTTTTTGCAAAGGTTGCAACACTTTAAACAGTATTATATGCTCCATACCTTTTGGTTCAGGGCAAAAGCTAAAGCCAGGTATTGGTATAATTGTTGTTTTATGATGTTGAAGAATCAGGTCACTAACACTAGTGAACTGAAACACATACTGTAAACCTGCATTTTCTTTTGCAGACTTTCTGAAAATGTGATATATTTGGATGGATAGCAGCCTATTGGTCATGATACACAATGATAAATATTCAACATACAGTTGTAACTGATTTAATAAAAGTGGTCTGTCATTTAAGTGGGTCAGGTTCAGGCTTTGGTGCGTGCATGCATGAAAGCTCATCAGAATGGTCAACCCCTTTTAATGAAATGGAACAGAATCTTTGTTAATGTCATCAATAACACCAGTGCTACTGTACCTCATGCAGCAACATTCTCTTAAATGTCTCATATATTTTCTCTTGTGTTTTGTTGAGAGAAAAATAAGAGGAATCAACTCCAGATGCACCAAATGTTCTTATTGTCCAAATCTACTCTTACCCCAGTGTGCTGAATGTTGAATCTCGTTTGATTGTAAATGGGATGCGCGTGTTTGTGATTAGCATATGTGACACCCATTAAACAACATAAAAGGGCAGATGTGGTGCCATGTGCAAAGAGCCCACTTTGTGTCAGTAGTTTCCCTGATGAAGATGTCTACAAACCTTCCTAACCTGCCTGAATTACTGACAGAACTAGGAAATGAACCAAGGTGTCCAGCAAGAGTAAACTGAGCAACAGTCCAACCGCATTATACAGAAAAGAAAAAATATAAATAACTGGTCATTATGTACTGAGGAGCCGGTGGTTCAGTCTGACAGGTTCACATGGACTGAGTCTCGGTGTTTCACAGTGTGCGTAAAAGTGCACGTTGGAACACATATGAGGATGACGGCTCAAACAAACACTGACAGAATCAAACCTCTGAGCTCCTTATCGCGGCAAATGTCCGGTGGATTCTTCTGTCTCTGAAAGCGACGCTGACTTTAATCTAGTTGTGTTTTGACAGATAAATCCTGTGCATGACTTGGTCCTGCTGACCCAATGTGCTCATCAAACTCTCACATTCTGTCCGGTTTATAAGCTGTTTGATGTAAAGTCTGTGAATATGAGATCACTGTCTTAATGATCCAGTGTTTTTAGTGCAGAAACTGCGTAAACTTTAAAATTTTGAAGTTTTCCTTTCAAAACCGTCTGTGCTTATAAGCAGAGAAACACCGTACTCTGATGTTAAATGAATTTCATAGATTAGTTTTAACTGGGTCTAATTGATGAATCTATTTTCCCACCACAAATGCAATAATCATAGAAATTCCTCTAAAACATAAAATATTCTGAATTAGATTGTGTCTGTGTCCCTGAATTGTAAAACGTGATTTTTATGCATTGAACAAATCCTTCTTGGGCTGTGATGTTTTTCTCTTATCTTAGTAAAAGTGCCCTCGACCAATCGTGAGCAAGAATAAGAAAACGTTAGTGAATAACCACAAATCAATAGGTACTACCAAAATAAGAGAAAATGTGTTTGTATATGGTTTCTTGCATGAAGCCCAATGTGTTTTCACTTACACGGTCATTACTAGGGATGGGAATTGATTCAATTCCTTAACAATTCTCTTATTGATTCTCATTGGTTGAAGACAAGTACAAAGAAGCTTATTTCTATTACATTTTGTCTTTGACATGTTTCAGCTCCGACATGAGATCACGCTTTTCCAACTAAATGCCAAACAGGGTTCAGTTGTTCTGCTAAACTGTTTCTTTTGGGAGTTTGTATTTTGGGTTGAGAATCTTTATCATGTTCCTACAGAAAGTATACAAGTGAGAATAAATTACAACTAATCATATTTGTTAGAACTACAATATATGACTTTAACATTCCCTAACATACTTAAGAGGAATGTGACCGAACCATGTTTCTACTGTGGAAACATGGTGCAAATTATTTACTGCATATTTAGTCACTTTTTGGTGATTTTTCAGTTATTCTTTTTTAAGCCATTCTCTTCTCCCTGCCTCAGTCAAAGCAGTAGTTAGTGCACGGGTGCTGCAGCCTCTGAGCTGGTCTGACTCTGGCAGTCATCATCTACATTTAATGAATGGAAACGGTGGTTATATGCATAGTGTGAAAGCAATTTTGAACAGCCAATCAAACAGCACTAAGTAACGTAGTAGACTGAATCTGGAGCAGGTAGTGACATTTCCTTTTGCGATGGATGTCAAGCTAAAGTTAGCCACGCTGCTGCCTAGCAGGCTGTCACACACATGGAATTGTGTGCTGCATAAAATTACAGTACATGCTGGGTGTATGAAGGTATTTCCTCCCCTTGTATGAAATGACAGCTTTGCAAGTATTGCAGGAGGCCCTGCTATCATCTTTACAGGTAAAATATAACCACTCTTACAAGCGCTTCTGCCTTGCGACATGTTGGCTATGTTGTAAACAAACAAATGCTGCATGTGCCGTCACTGTGTACGTGGCAGGATCAATAAAGAAATCATCAAGGCAAGCACTATAACAATCCCAAGGAATTGATTCACTGGGAGCCGGTTCTCAGCAAGAACCAGTTTTTGATTTACCTCGCTAAGGTTTACTACAAACCTGCACGCAGACACTCTGGAACATGTGCTGGATACTATGAGGAACCTGCACCATTGTGGAGAGAATGTCCTACTCCCTACCACAGCAAAGAAAAAGAAAACAAAAACCACATGCATATGACTGTGGCCATAATTGTTCCTGTTTTACGTTTGCAAACTGTTGCAGGAGTGGATTTTCATGGAACTCAGCCTCTTTGTGCACTTCAGACTTTGCATAAAAAAAACAAAATGGCAAGCAAGAAGCAAATCAACTAATATTTTGTACTGCATCTGATTTAGTCTTTTCTTGACTTATTTTGATACAGTGTCTGTCATGTCATTACAGAAAAAAGACAAATATTGGTGCAATGTTAATTCAGGTCTCCTCAATTCAATGCAACCTGCATCTAGAAGCTACAGGACACTCCTTTTGAGGACAGTGGCGTACTGCACACATGCTGGACAGAGAGGACATGGTTCGAGGGGTTTTGGGAGTGAAAGAAGCCACCTATATTAAATTGGAACAACCATCCCTGAAAATACGTCACAGTCCTCCAGAGTCTAAACACCAATTGTCACCTTGACTCGGGTGACCTCAGCAGTTGATATGATGGCCAAGCAGGTGTAAACTCAGGCACATACCATAAATTCTTCACCACTCCACTTTGTGGTAATGAAGTCTCTTAGATGAGATGTGAAATGTCTTCCAGCTGCCATCTAATAAAGCACCTAGGATTAGGGGTGGATTTTTAAATATTAGTTTTGAAATTAGACAAAAAAATCCTTTAATTCAAATGATTAAAACCTTGTCTTAAATATGGCCCTTGTTTTTAGTGGTAGCAGGGGTAGGCATATTGGGACAACTCCAGGTAGCGCTCTGCATCCATTTGTCTAGACAGTTTCTGAGACTGTCCACTAAAGAGTGGTGTGCATTATGCAATTTTAGAAATGTGAACATGTAGGTCTAGTACACTGGCTGCAAATGCATGAGAATCCAGCATACACTGCACATTCTGACATCCGCATGTAATTGTGAGTGAAATCGGACACCCCAAAACCTTCATTTTCAATCAATACTTGGCAGAAATAGTGTTACAGTATACCCACCTGTTTTTTTTTTTTTTTCCTCTTCCCTTTTGGAGTGACTCCTGGTGCAACCACTGTCACACACAGGCAGGTGGACACACAGACACAAGGCTCTAATAATAAGTTGGCATGCTTATGCCTGCCAATTTAGACTTTTAGCCAAATTTGACTAATTGACTTCAGAATGTGACATTTCTGTCACATTTATTGCTTGCCTCTTGATTTCACTCGCTTTTTCCTGCTGTTGTTTCCTTTGTGAATGCTGGGGCTGTGCTCACTTGCAAATTCAGTCTGGATCAGATATGAATTCACACAGTGTACATTGGCCTTAACACCTCTGTTTAGCCCCCTCCTGCTTCATATGGTCACATCACATGTTAGTCCAGCTTAAGTCATCATAACACTATTCTTATGATGTCAATTTTTCCTGAGTGTGTTGCCAGACAGCTGGTCAAGACTGAAACACACATACAAAGACAGTATGCTGATCAACAGCCACTTGTAAGCCATAATAAAAATCTTTAAGTAGATACAGTGGTGCCCCAGGTAATGAACGCCTCTACCAACGAAAATTTAGGTAACGAAAAAAATTTGGCCAAGATTGTGTACCAGCTAACAAAAGTTTTGGATTATGAATCTTTCACCTATTGTTTCACCTAATTTTTTTCACTTAAAATACTGCTTCATTTTGTGTTTTTCATCAAGGGACCTAAGAAAAATGGCGTCTCCATCTCATCCTCCTCCACTAAGTGTCTTTATAAATCAATAAGTGTGCATGTACGGGTGTGTAATACATACTTTGTATGGGAGTTTTTGCGGGTCCAGAACGGATGAATGGGTTTTACATGTATTCCTATGGAAAAACTCACTTCGTTTAATGAATGATTCGCCCAATGAACGTGACGCCGGAACGGATTAAATTCGTTAGCCACGCACCACTGTACATCTAGTAAAATGGCAGATGATAATGAGACCACCTGCCATATTCCATATAGTTACTGAATAACCATTTGATATTTTTGTCATGGAGATCTTGTCACTGTCATCTTTCTGAAAAAGGTTCAGTTTGTTTGTTATATTTGATTATATAAAATGACAAACCACCGTCAGGACTCAGACACAGTTTCACAGTTGGAAGAAGTCATGTGTTGTGACCTTGTCTTGTGTGTTGACTGCAGTTGCAATATATGGAACCGCCAATATTTTTTCCACTTTTGCACAGCTGTAAAATGTAGCATCATGCTGTCCATTTTTATATACTGTCTATGTTCCTGGCAGTCAGTGTCACATCAGAAACATAAAATGTGTTCTATGTAACTGCTCATCTCACCTTTGGATATATCCATTATTAAAAAGCTTGATCTTTGCCACTATTTACCTGCACCGGATGAGGAATGCTTCCACAGCTGCTTGAATTATTAGCATGTGTTGAAGGCCATGGAGGTGTGTTTTTGCTGTTAAGATTTAAGTGAGAACTGCAACTGGTTCCTTCACTTTGTGCTGACAACATATCTAGTTTTATCCATTCACCATTAACACCCTGTCAATCACACAGTCTCTTCATTTCAGAGAAATATATAACGAGATGGCCTAAATCGTTGTTTGTAGTTCAAGGGCTTGAACTCAATCTGTGCTGCAGAGAAGCGGTTCCTCCACACACACACACCCACACACACACACACACCCACACATGCACACACACACCGAATAGAGAGACATTGTAGAGTCCTGGCATGGTAGATTGCTACACAGTTATACTGTTATCCTCGGCGGAGGAGGGTGAACTACAGGAAAGCCTAGCTATTATTGCTACCTTGTTTGTAATTTCAGACAAGACATGACAGGAGAGTGGCAAGCCCGGGTGTCCATTGTGCCCTCGAAAGAAATGTGTAGTACATAACCTCTGAGAGCACTCGGGAAGCACAACAAGGCCCCAAGTTTTTTCTTCTCTGCAGTAGTGAGGGAATCAATTTAGCTTCTTTACATGTGCAAGTATAGTTACAGGATGAGACACTGCTAAACAACACTATATCACTGGACAACTTAGTATATAACTGAAATAATTTCTGGTTGTCAGGAAGAGTGAAAAATACAATTACACATAACAGAAGCACGTAGTGAAGGAAACCAGTGAAACAATGAGCTTAGAGCGTGATGCATGAGCTGCTATTACAGTTGTATGAAAAAGTTTAGGCAACCCTGACAATTTCTATCATTTTCATTTATAAATCAGTAGGTGTTTGCATCAGCAATTTCATTTTGATGCATCAAATAACTGAGGGACGCAATAATATTTCAACAGTGAAATGAGGTTTACTGGATGAACAGAAAATGTGCAATATGCATCAAAACAAAATTAGCCAGGTGCATAAATTTGGGCATCCTTGTCATTTTGTTGATTTGAAAACCTGTAACTATTTAGCACTGATTAATTGGAACACAAAATTGGTTTGGTGAGCTTGTTAAGCCTTGAACTTGATAGACAGGTGCATCCAATCATGAGAAAAGGTATTTAAGGCAGCCGACTTCAAGTTGTTCTTCTCTTAGGGTGTACTCACACTAGGGCCATTTTGGCTCGAGCAGCGCCGGGGCCCACTTCGCACCTTTTTTCTCTCTATCCACATGTATCAGTTCCCTCCCCGTCTTTTTCCCCCAAACTGCAAGGCATGAGCTCAGTTCGCTGCTGTAGGTGAATTTCCCCTTTTGTGGGATCAATAAAATCTATCACTCTAATCTATCGTAACAAGCCTTTGTACCAGTACCACTAACCAGATGGTTTTATGTATACAGTGTGTATATGTATACAGTGGTAAAAAAAAAAAATCGGCCAAATTGTGTCCCGGCTAATGTAAATAATTCGGGTTACGAATTTCGTACTATGAAAAGATTCAGGTTACGGATTCGAATTACGAATTTTTAATTTTTTCGTAGCATGAAAGACTTAACTTCCGGGTCTATCTTGGCCAAGTTAAACGTCAACGTGAACTCTGTGCTGTATGTTTGCCTTTTTTCACCTAAAATAGTTCATTTTGTGTTTTTTATCATGGGACCTAAGAAAAATGGCGTCTCTGTCTCATCCTCCTCTGATAAGTGTCTTTATAAATCAATAAATGTGCACGTCCAGGTGTGTAATACATACTGTACTTTATATGGGAGTTTTTGTGGGTCCAGAACAGATTAATTGGTTTTACATGTATTCCTATGGAAAAACTCGCTCTGGCTAATGAATGAATCTCCCAATGAATGTTACGCCGGAATGGATTAAATTCGTTAGCCGGGGCACCACTGTATATTCATTTTAAGCCAACTACAAGATATTCTGTTATTTTGATAAGACATTTAATTGCACACTTGTGACATAAATGTCCTTTAGTCAAACAATGTGGGTTGAATTTTGATTTTAACTGGACTGCAACTAAATTATGGGTTCATGAAAAGCAATATACAACTGCAGTTATGGAATATGTAGTTTTTATTTAGATATTAAAAGGGCAAAGGGACACATTATACCCGCAAATATCTGCCTTCGGCTTGTTGTTTTTGTATCGTAAGTAAATCCAAGATGCCTCGACGTTTTGCACAGTACTGCACTTCTTCAAATTTATTACCAGCCTTCTTAATACTGTAACCAGAATAGTGTCCTATTTTGTGGTGGTCCATATTGTTACTTCACTGTTTTTTGGGCATTGGCTGAGGTGTGTTCTTTATCAAATGGATGGTCTAGTTTGTTTTGAATTTATGTAAAATACACATCAGTATATTAAAACTTGGTGACACCAATATAATTAACCTTGATTCATCCTTTATAAGGAATCAACGGCTGGCAGCATGATGCAGTAATAATGCGACTAGGGCTTTACTAATTAGAGATAATTAAAAAGGGATAGCTCTACAGTCTGTTTCTATAATGAAGCTTCACCCAGATATAAACAACTCTAGTTACGACCATGCCAAAAAACCTCTGTCAAAATCAGGGATTAACAGGAACGACATAAGTGTTAAAATCCATTGATCTACGTTGAACCACCCACAGCTGGCAGATCATGTGTCCCCTATAGGCTCAAGTAAACAGGAAAGAGGGCCTATTATCCATCAGATTCTCACATCATTTAAAAACCAGTGCTTCAGTAACTCTGTGGAGCTAATCTCCTTACATCAAAGTGTAGTTTATGGCAAAAGTTTTAACAGAAATGAGACAGTTTGAAACTAACAAAAATGTAATCACATGTAATCCATGAAATGCTTGAGTCAGTGTTGCTGCACCATCTGCCTTCGATGCAATGAGAAGACAGTCTTTCCATCTGTTAGGTGCGAATTTCTTCATTCTCCTCGTGCTGCCTAGTCTATTGTGACAGTGACTGTTCAGGTGTTCTTAGAATCAAGTCAAGCAGCTCTATGTATGGATTACATATGCTCACTCTGGTTTTCACTTTGCATCAGAAAAATGTACATATTTTTGTCGCTAAATGGAATCAGACAGTATATAGAGCTAACTGAACAGCAGTTCCGTGCAGTGATTTGAGCTCAGACACACTCTGCAGCACGGCTTTCCTGAAAGCCAGTCTTTCCAGAAGAAGGATGGAAATGGGAGAGTGGTCTGGTGTGGAGCGAGGATGAGAGAAAGACGAACCCTGTCATCATGTATGGCATAGAAACCTAGCTTTCTCTGAGGTGTGAATGTGATGTTATGACACAAGATGTACACTGACACATATGGCACACTGTCGCATCCATAACTATGAGAAATGGCGTAGATCTGTTTCAGACTCTGATAATGACAGGGTAACTCTTGAAACAAAATAGTGGAGTGGCATCAGTCTGTTGTAACAGACATTATGGCCGTGTCTTAATATTTTCAGCTTGATGTAGTTTTTGAATTTATATAATTTATAAACAAAGTGCCTAAAGCTGCAGTATGTTATGTCACAAATTGAATAAAAGGCATGTCAAGGGCCAAAGGTTTTGACAGAGTAGCATTTTTGTGTTTTTGAGAATAAATCATATATTTTTAAGTTAATTCACAACCACCATTAACCATGATGTGCTGACACTGGTGTCAGACACTACATCTGAATACAAAGGGCAGCAGTTTGTAACTTTTATTTCCTCTTGTCTACTTTATTAGATTAGTTAATGATCAATAAATAAGCTGTGTTTTAGATGTATAATCATTTATGCATTAGTGAAACCTTTTTGTTTGTTTCAGAAAACCTTGCTTGTTTTAGTTTTGGACTCTTTTTCTTTTACAAGAATGATAATAAGTTTAGCCTCCAGCTTTAATTTATTAAACCACAAACTAAAATGGAGAAAACATCAACAGGTAAATAGTCATTAAATCCATCCTTATTTGTGACATTATATGTGGTTAATGTACTTGTATTATTCCTCAATATTTACAGTACATACATTAAAAGTAAATTCTGCTCAGTATGGAGTTTGAGGTAAATGCTTGAAAAGCTGTGTTGGTGGCTGTGTGCAGTTCAGTGCTGCTTGGGGCTCTTTGTACTGTGAATGTTTAGTGCAAAAGACTTTGTGCTCCATTAGATGAAATGACAAATCCAATCAGGGGACAGTGTCTCAGTTACATCGTCCTGTTGGTTTCTGGCCATGAGAAGAGAACTTCTTCTGGACCACAGAAAAACAATCCTCCAACACCTGTCACAGTCAGAAAATTGTCCTTCACAGCAGCAGGGTGAGCAAGCAGCCTAAAGGTTTGAAACAATATCACAAGTCCAATGATTTTATTTATAGCTTTAATACTACAATGAGTTCTTCCTCTCACTCTCTTCCCTGGGGCTTATGAGGTCAACCGGCAGTGTCATAAAATGTTCTGTCAAATGACATTCCCAAAGACAATGACCCACGGCCTTAAAACTACACAACGAGCATTAAAGGGACCTTTGGTCTGTGCTGTGTAAAGGCTGAAACTTGAGTAAGCATATGTGGTAATGTGTATTCCTCAGTGGATGTTGAGTGTATGTATGTGTCCATGTGCACAACCTTCATGCCTCAGTGCGTTCCAATTTGTGTTTCATGGGACATTTTTTCAAGGATGAATTGATACAGTTTTAGAGCACAATCTGCAAATGTTGTCTGTCGTGTAATAATAAATTCAGATCTCTTACAGAAACATGGTATCCTTTTGTTAGTTGCCCATTTCTTGAGACCTATTTTAGTTTTCCCTGTGTTTCCATGGTTTACAGTCTGCAGTCACAGTTTGTGTTATGGGATTTAATATTAGATGAGTGTTAGACAATCAGAAGTGCATTTATAGAAAAAAAAAACATTATTTTATTGGTGTGAAATTCAGAGGGTCCAGAGGGTTCTGACATCCCTTGGGAGACCAGCTGCAATTTTTTTTTCACTTATTATTGTCATTTAAAATGGCATGTGAAAGTACACAGTGATGTTATTTGTTAATTAAATGGAAAAGTATATATTTGCAGATATGTAGGAATGCACAAAAATATTAATCACCATTGCATATCATATGTCTCTCAGACCTGCATCAAATCAGAACTAGTACAGAAAGTGAGAAGAGCAGAATCAAGCAACCATTACCATTTTGTTGTAATACTGCACTGCATGCGTTTGTGGCTGTTATTGGATGGAGATACTGTGAGGACTCCTGTCAGCCCCTCCCCTCTGTGTAACCGGGTATATGTGTGTGTGTCTTGTGTATTTGTGGGTGTGTGGATTCACTACTGCAGTTCACTCCTTTCCCCTGTGCTCCACTCATGTCGGCCCCTCCCTTCTGTGTTCATCTCACACACCTGCTCCCTGTCCTCCCTGAGTGTCTCCACCTGTGTCTA